>OZ059801.1:1057078-1316883 GCA_964057025.1 Standfussiana lucernea
CAGCCACGGTACCAGTGCTTCGGTAACGTGTCCAAAGTCGACTGATAACACTCTGACTTGTATTCAGAGCTAAAGCCACAGTACGTTGCCGGGAACCAGCTTCTATCATTCCCACGGCTCTGAGCATTTCTTCCCTGCTTAAATGACGTCGCCGCTCCATAATAACGTTGGTTTTAATCAGTAGTAGGGAAACAGTAGCACTAATAATGTCTTCAATGCGTTGTATGTTTTTATAGGGAAAATATTGACAGCTTATTTTCATCTTTTACTCGAATTTGATTGAGAGTTCCTGATTCAAATTATGAAATGCACCAAAAAAAATCCATATAAATTTATAAAATCATAAATTTATTACAAAGCCACATCTCAATCTCAAGAAATCCGCATAAAAATGCTTGATCCCTAGACACTTTTGATGTGTGTATATTATTAAGTAGAGACTGATCTCGGTGTGCAGAGACAAGAAATAGAGTAAAATATTTTTCCCACCTGATTTTATTTTCATTTAATTTCCCAAATCAAAAGAAGTTATAGTTTAAAAAAAGTCAACAATAAACTTAATTAGTGTCTGTAAAGGAGTTCTCACCAATGTTTAAGTTTCATTATAGGATTAAAATAATAACACGTTTTATATTATATATCACAGAACAGTTAGACGACTTACGCATTTTATTATTAGTTAGTTATGTAGGTAAATATTTATTGGAATTAACACTGAGTAAACTAAAATAATTTATAGTTGATTAATATATGACATGTTTAAATTTATAAGGTTTTTAAAATATAAGTTCTTTTGATTTGGGAAATTAAATAAAAATAGAATCAGGTGGGAAAAATATTTTGCTCTATTTCATGTCTCTGCACGCCGAGATCAGTTTCCAAAAATAATATAATTTATATCTTGTAGCCACGGATACCGTGATCTGTGTCTACAAACATGAATTATTTTTTTGTTGGAAACGGATCACGGTATCGGTGGATACAACTCACCGTGATCCGTGGCTCATTCAATCTGATAGCGGGATCCGTGGAGACAAACCCAGTAGCGGAGACCAATAGTCAACCGTTCATCGTGCCGATTAGCAAGTTTTACCGACCACTAGTTGACTCGGACAGTATCGCAACACATTCTTATGAAGTTTTGACATTAAAATATTAAAAGTTTTTATATCTTTTTAGCAGTCACGCTTTACGAAATAATATTGCAATTTACAACCAAATATTTTTATCATTTTGACCACACCTGCCCATCATAACAACTCAACACTTGCTAAACATATTATTTCAATTAAAATAAAATAGCACTATAAATGCGTTCCACACCACGTTTCTTTGATCCACTATAAAAAGCGCCAAAGCATTAGCTAGCCGTAATATGGGACAAGCTCAAACAGCGTTTAGTCCGCGTCCTTGTCCCGTTCAATGAGAAATTCCTGCGATACCTCGCGCTCGACATTTTGCGGAGGTGAGGTAAAAATACGTCCCGACGATCAACGGTGCAAGCGGTGGGATTTAGCGGAAAATTAATGTTAGATTTTTTTTTTTGATGCCTTAAATTCCATTTATTATTATCTCCTTTGTTCATTCATACATCTAATTTTATACATTTCTTAAAAAAAAATGTGGTCCTCCGGTGTCGGGAGCAGGGTCCAAACTTCCAGTGGTTAGGGCTCCAGAGACAGGAACCTCCGCAGAATGTGATGGAGGAGTACTGCCTTCTGAATCAGGCCCGTGATCCAATCGCCTAAGGAGAGCCTCGAAAGATTTTCGTCGAGGCTCTTGGCTATAACGCCATTGACCGTTACGACAATAGCCGAGTTCACATTCCACATATTGACAACCTCGTGTGCCAAGTCGAGATATTTTATTTGTTTCTCTTTCTCAGCTTTCATGAGGTTCTCGTCATGCGCCACCACAATGTCAAGCTTATTGGCGGCAGTAGTCTTGTAAGTAATGTGTAGTGTGTAGTGGGTTGTGGAGGTCAGATAGACAGTCGCTCCATGTAAAATACTGGTATTCAACTGCATACGGTTAGATTGGAAGCCGACCCCAACAGAGTTGGGAAAAGGCGAGGCAGATGATGAGTCCTGTAAGTAATGATAGACTGATCCCAGTACAACGTGACATGGTCTTTCTCGAGAACTGGGTCGGGCACACACTTGTAGTACGGTACCTCAGATTTCACAAGTTTATATTTCAAGGCGAGTTGCTGGTGCCATTCTATTTATTATTACCATCTACATTATATACAAACTCTAAATAGATCTAAAATAACAATACAAATTAAGACTAAAAGTAAACACCTACATAATTACAACGACTACAATAAGGAGTTAAAGTACTCCTCCGCATTGCTGTCATCAGGAAACACGATAAATAGATTAGATTATTATGTTAGCTTTAGAGAGGAAATAGAGAAATAAAGTGATTTAAAAAAATGGTGACAGTTGGCATCTCATGACCGGAAGAACCAAGACTATTAGACGGTACATAGGGCCAGTTCTCGGTCAGAATATATGACTCGGCTCCCTTACTAACATACAAACCTCACGCCTAAATTCCCAAATAGGTTGGACAGTGCCGAATATTTAGTACACGCACAATTCGCCAGTTATGTTTATGTAGTCATGGTTCAATTATCAAAAAAACGCCCTTCATTTCTACCGCGATTACCTAATACATAAGTTGTAAGTTACGTCAATCTCGCTAGATCCCATGGCTCACGCCCCACTAGTTAAATTATCTGGTTTTCGCCGTTGAATTATTGAAATAATCCGTCTGTATGAAGCCGCGTAATGACGGCTCATAAATATCGCTAATAAGGAACATTTTGTACCGCTAGCCGAACAATTTCATTTTATTTAATACGCTTTTGTTTCGGTGCTATTGCGGTGTGCCACAGAATGTATTGTATCGCTTTATATGTCAGCCAATTGCCATATTAAAATCAGCCTGAATACTCGCGAGCACGAATATGTATACACTTAACCAGATTCTAGAGATTATAACTTCGAAATAAGACCTATTTCATGATAAAATGTGTGTTCCTAAATACTATCTTCTCTACAACATAAAACTACAATCAATAAAGTAGGTGACAATCACTTTTAAAAGATGACTACATGACTAGTTGGAGAGCAAAAGCCTCTTAAGAATAAACGTAAGTTCAGGTTACCACACATGCTCATTACATTTGGGACATGTCAGATCACTAAGTACGACTTTCTTAAATTCCGGTGTTGTCATTCACTACTCAGTGCAATGTCAGAGATGTTTTATGAAAGGTACAAATGAACAATATTCAATACTGCCTGTTCTGTCTTTCTGGAATTTAGTTATCTTATTACCCGTTACTGGATCGAATGTCGACAGCAGGACTGTCAGCTTTTAGGTGACATTCAGCCTGTGATCATGTAGAATAAATATTTGATGCCTTAGTTGTTTTTATTTCTTTTACAGTCAGCTTTGTTCGTGAACATCCTCCAACTAAAGTATTTCACGAGAACAGCTCAGCGTGAAAAGACGTGAGCTATTCGATTTTAAAACTATGGCCGAAGCGGTTAACTGCGGAGGAAGTTTTAATAGAATCTCTATCAAACCATTTCCTTACAAGTTTCTCCACACAAATCAATCTTAACTATTCGTCGTTTCCTTTAGAAATATCGGAAAAGGACTATGTTCTTTCATGATGGGGAAAATCATCATGGAAACTTGTCACGGATCTTTTTAAAAAAAATTGTAGTTATTCCTTTTCATTTTTCAAATCAATATTTCAGAATTTTAAGTGTATTTGGACAGAATCAAGATTCAAATTTAAATGAGGCTGAGAATCAGCACTTTTTGAATGTCAAAATTACAAGAGATAGAGATCCCCAAAATTTTTCAACGACACATCGGTTTGACCAGTTAGAAGAACTTTTACAACAGGAACAGGAGGTTCTTATATGTTGAAGGTTTTATGATTTATCAGGAAGGAATTGGTGGAATTGACTGGTTGGACTGTGATCGACGCTTCTTGCATACAATTAGTGACACTAAATGAAACTCTGAATGCGCATTGTGAAGTTTCCAAATCTTGTCGCTGGGCGTTGAAAACCAACACTCCACGACCGACTGACCCAACAGAGTAATATGTTTTGGGCGTTTTTCGTTGTCACTTAGTATTAGCGAAAACACGTATAAGAGTAATAAAACTGTCTTGTTTCTAGAAACACTATGGACTAAAAACATACCTAGAGCACCAAGCACTAAGCCTAAATAAATTCAAATCGTTTATAAAACGGAAACTATACCTAAAAGCCTACTATAATGTTAATCACTATCTCGAAGATAAAAAGGCTTGGGATTAAGCTGCTCCAATTATATTTGCTCAATGAATGTCGAGATTTCAAGTTTTTCATTTGTTTATTGTTTATTCCTTTCTTTTATACACTTTGACATTTAATGATTTGACATGAATACTTATTTACTTTTTTAATTCTTAAGCCTCCCACACACAGGCGCAGCGCGTCACGCGACGTTAAAATCTCCGTAGAACAAATTGTATGAAAACGCGTGCGCGTGTTCACACTGGCGCGTCACGACGCTTTGCGTTTCAGATAATTTAATAACTTTTCGATAGCGCCGCGCGCGACGCGGCGTGAAGCGCGGCGCTCGGCGCCGAAAAACAAAAATACTCGTAGAACATTTTGTATGAAAACGCCAGCGTGTGTTCACACAGCGCGCGTGACGCCTCGGCGTGACGCGCGCTGTGTGAACACACGCCGGCGTTTTCATACAAAATGTTCTACGAGTATTTTGTTTCTTGACGCCGAGCGCGGCGCGCGCCACGCCGCGCCTGTGTGTGAGGCTTTGCGTTGCGGCGTCACCGCTATGCCGCAAAGCGCGACAAAACGCGTCTGTGTGAACGAGGCTTTATTATTTTTTTTTTTTATGTGTGACTTTTAATTATTTTTATGAACATTTAATTTGTAAGTATTATTGATTTTATTTGATTAGTGTGAATGTGAGGACAATGTGGGTAATTTTTACGTTTTTTGTTTGTTTTTACTATTGTCTGGCAGTTTGAGTACTATAAGCGACCTACACAAATGTCCTTTCTTTGGCATTGTTCGTCGTTTCGTTGAGCTCCTTGAGTTATGAGTCGAGCTACATGATAACTGACAAATGCTTGCACTGGCTGGACAGGTCCACTCAAATCTGTGTGGTTCTTTCTTCAAAAGACCATCTCAGACACTCATCTGCATAGTCCTCATGTGAGTTTATCAAGATTATGTCTGGACCTTAAAAGAGACTATGACCTCTGAGTTTGTTTCGGTTGTTTCTTCTCAGAGTAGTCAGATACGAAACACCGGCCTCATCTAGTTTTAAAAAAGAAGACGTGTAAAAGTGTTTGTAAAAACCTATTTGCAAAATAAACATCATTTATCATTTATCATTTATCATACCTATCTTTTTCGAATTGTCAAAACGCTAATGTTAATATGATTAATATTATATTGTGGTTTGATCAGCCAATTAATGCTAAAAATCGGCCTTACTCTGTAAAGAAAATCCATTCCTACAGCTAATAGACACATTTTCCTAATCCGACTTGAACAACAAGCTACTCCACTAACCTAAGACGTTTATTTATCTCTCCTCTTTTTCTTCCAAACAGCAGACATCCTTTCATTACAGAAATTCAATCACGTTAACAACAAAACATCGAACTCGATGATCATCGGTCCAATAGCAGTGTTTATTGGGGTGCCCATGATTTATGGTCTTCCGCAGGACATGTCCTTGCCAACGATGGCGCAAATTGTCCCGGCATTTGTCCCGGCCTTAGTAAATGTGTGGTGATAATTCACACGGACCACTCAGTGTGTTAATGTCGGGAAAAGTCTGGACAAAACGGGACAAATTCGTATAGTTGGTAAATAAGGATGATATTATTTTGTCTGTTGGATATGTTCGTTAAACGTTGGGACTATATTTCTTCATAACACCTAAATGTCAGCGGATATAACCTGAGAGGTGCGTGTTGGGTCACTCTTAATCAATATTGAGAAAGGTTTTTGGTAACGTACAGAAAGAAAAATTAAATAAATATATTTTTAAACAAATTCCTTTCGTTTTGTGTGAAAGTTGATTATGTCACAAATAGCTATCAAATATTTCGCTGTTTTGATTAAAGACATTAAGAATTATCCCCTTGAGTTGCACCTTAATATTAAATAAATGAAGTTTATTTATAGTTGTTTATTTTAAATTGATTACTAATATTTATATTCAGCGAATAGTTTGAACGTTATTTGCGATATTGCCAACTTTTAGAATGCCTTCTTTTCCCTTCAAAAAAAGCATTTCGTCCAATTCGAGAAACCCTCAATAGTACCTACATACGTACACCTACCTCTCTCCAACACCTTCACTCCTCACCATTTTAAAAGGCGTTGCACTGCACGTAATGCCGGTAAGTATAAAAATACACCTTCCCTGGCTCGTGCTAAACGAGCTATGGTAAGCTATAGTGGGCTACAGTGGGCTATAGTGGTCTATGGTGCATAGGTATCAACGCAAGGACTCCACGAGAGCCCCTTCGCAACTGGGGTAAGGGCTTTCCACCTTACGGCAGTAGGGATGGGCGTAGTCAGTGGAAGGTCTTTGAAAATGCAACGATCGTGCAATGTGCAGTAAGCAATGGGTAGCGGCTACAAATCTTTGCCAACTTTCAATTGCAAAGCTTTCGGAAGATTCCAATGCCTTTCAAATTCAAAATAATTTGTATTCCTACATGATTCATAGACCTATTTGAGCACTTATGAAATGTCAGAAACTAAGTGCAGTTATATTTAAAGTTCTTCCTCATTTCGTGTCATAAGAGAAAGAACTTTATTTACACTGAACTTTAAAAACAAAATTTTCAAAATCAGCTAGTAAAAATTATATAATTATATTTTTTCCGGAGTGTTTGCCCAGGTTTTCTATGTTCTTTTACGTTGATGTTAAAACTTAGGTTCAACTTAGTCAGTAACAGTTTAATTTAACTTGGTAACTGTCATTATTTCGAAAGCCAGTATTTAGAACTCATAATGAAAATAAAAAAGTTTATCGACATTCCCACCTGGCAGGTCCCAACACTAGAACACATCAAAGTAATAGGTACAAGCATTTTGTGCTCGAAGCAACTCGCGCCAGTACCGCGCCACTAAATTACCCTCTCACCTCATAATATGCCTAGGTAACTGTACCTGGCACGAACAAATAATACAGGAATAGGTGCTCCTATAAATACTATTCTAAAAGAGTAACCATGGAGTTTCTTGCCAGTTCTTCTCCATGGAAACGACCAACGCGAACCGTGCTCGACGTTCGATAAGTGCTCATGTAGGCCTACGTGAAATAAAATATTTTCATTTGATTTGATTTGACTGGAATTAGAATTTTGAAAACACATGAACATGCCGAAGGGTTAGGCTGAGGTGTACCTTAGAAGTACACCCATATTTCGCCAGTTATGTTTAAGTCCCATGTAATAGGGGGCGAGCCTGTTGCCATCGAAGGGGCATAAATTCAAACTCCAGACTGCTACTGAGAAATTCCAGTGGATCAAACCCGAGATCTCATGGTCAGCGGTAGCGCTAGTGACTACTACACCAAAAGGTAATAAAAATAAATGAAACACAACTTCATGTCTCTTTCATCTGTCTAGTTTAACATCCCAAAATAAGGCTTCTTATAACAGGACATAGTTATTTCTTACTTGTTGTTATGTGATGGAAACACGGAACTCAAAAAATGTTATAAACTAAAGCCCAAAGGATGTCTTCAGTATGATATAAATGGCGGTCCACACGGGATACAATTCATCATAAATTAGTTTTAAGTCACGTAAAAGACTAATTATTGGTAAAAAAAAATACAAATAATGTACAAAAAACTGTATCTTTAAAACTTAAAATTGTATCCACTCTAGTGGTTCACTAAGTACTCGATGTGTTCCACAATAAATGAGTGTTCGAGCTACTTCGGTATTGGAGCTACGGTGCAGCGACGTAGCAAACAACGGGTTCGTAGCACGCTCGTAGCTGTCTACGAAATGCTACGGCGTAGCCACAAAAATTTTAATACGACCTGTGTTTTGTGGCGTAGCTTTTAATGACGGGAACATTACACGCGGAAATTACTAGGTATAAATATTATTTCTTAATTTCGTCCTCTCATATAACAAAAAGAGGACGAAAATTACTTCAAAAAAAAAGTAAAACCAACCACAAGAACAGCCTTCCTAAAAATACTGATACGGAGACCGTAATTTTTAAATGTTTCATAAAACGCGACCCCTGTAATGAGAAACTTAATTTGTTCCCGTAATAAATATGAAAAGCCGGATTAAGCATTTTTATGTCAAAGGATACTCGTTTGTGGGGAGTTGACCTTGGCTTATGATTACTTAAGTAATTCTGAGTTTTACGCGGGTGAGGATTGGTCAACGGAAATTTAAGCATAGATATAGTGTTTTTTTTTTTGTTTAAGCTTGCCATGTTACTAACACAGATCACCAATGGACCAAAGATATACGAAACTCTTGAAATTCCTTAATTTAGGACCAACAAAACGTATACAATCCTAAGAACTATAACTGCATTAGTTACAAAAAATACACTCATTCTCCAATCAAAGTAAAAAAAGGACCATTTCACTTACCCTTTTGCTGTCTCGAAACTTCAACCAGCCACTGATGACACTATTATCCACAGCGGACAAATCTTCCTCCTCCACATCCGACCTCCTGGACAGTAAAGGAGAGCCCCCAGGGCTGTCCAGGACCTCCCGCCTCCTCATCACAGGACTACATTGTTGGGACAACCTGCCCTCATTAACTAAATCACTCCTCCTGCCAAGGACTGGTGTAGCATGAGCTGAAACACCTCCTAAAAGACCTCGCCTGGCCGTGAAAGGACTGCCTTCCCAAGGTCTTTTGGCTGTGGTCTTGCATTCTGTATGGAGACATAAAGCATCAAAGTTGGCCAGCTCTACTGACACCCGGGTCTGAAGACCGCTGGGGTGTGTGGTCAGGATCGTCTGCTTGGCAATGCTGCAGCCATGGCGGTGGATCTCCTCACGTCTCTCCATTTTGACAAGGTATTATAGCATTAGGGCAGGTTTTCGTTGGAAGAAATCCATGTGGTTGTTTTTTGTCCCAACTGGAAAGAGAGAAGATTATGTTAACAATATTGAAATTAGACGGATTTTGTATAGTTTGAAAATAGATTAATTTTTTTTTAATGTTTTGTAGATAGCATTTTAAAAGGTTTTATTTTGTCTACCAATAAGGTTCCTATGTACTCGCAAGTAGAGCATTTATTTGGTTTTCCCTCTATTAAATATTATACTACCAACATTATTAGAACAACAAAGTTATTACTTATTTTCCAGAACTTAAAACTATACTAACATTTTGGACATGATTATAATAAAATAATATGTGCCGTAGGGGAAGTTTTAATCCACTATATTAATGCCAATAACCGTGGTTAATTTTATGCGTAAACATACAGGATGTGGTTATAAACGTCAGTTAAACTGCACCGCCTCGCCGTCGGTACATAATGACGGGTTGCTATCATGTTTGTGTGTCTAGTAATTGTAAGCTGGCATGAGAAATTATGTTCCTTTTTTAAATGCTTAAATGACATGACAGTGACAATTCGGTGCTTTGGTCATTGTAGACGCAATTGTTATAATATTCTTAAACTTGTGTATTAAGGTTCTTGCGGACAGGCTACGGACAACGGACAATAACAGATACTTCAGTACATTATCAGAATCTGTCAAGAGTCCAGTGTCTAAAACCGCGTCCATACTTTGTTAGTCCTGTTCTGAAATAGCTACCTAATTGTTAGTGTGATATTTAATCATCGAATATACGCATTTAATGATGCTATTATTTATGTTCCAAAAATAAAACTCGTAATGTACTTAATGGCCGTAGGAAGCCGACAACCATTTAATTATGAAGGTGATATGACTTCAAGACTCTACTAATATGTACCAGTAGTTTCATTCATATTTTTCAAGCATTCTCTTGCTCCAAAAATATCCTTCTTTAACTTTAATAAAGTATCACAAATTCTCTCACATTAATTAAGTCCGTAATATTAAATACAGCGATGACAAAAACTTCAGTTTTGTGAACAAATTGGGCCACTAGAAACTTAAGTGGGCCAAGACGAATAATTTCATTAAACAAAATTGACAATTTAATTGTACAATTAAGAACACTTAGGGGACTCAATTGAAAGTAATTAAACCGAGAATATTTCGGAACTTTGGACTTTTGATACAACAATGATTTTAGCCCATTACTTGTAATTATGTATTACTTACTTATAAATTAAACTCTTTTTTTTTGTAAATTCTAAAAATAAAACTATCCATTAAATATGACCTTACCATCTTGCCTAGACTGATACATATTGGTACAATATAATCGACAGTTTGTCTGTCTTTATCAGTATACACAGTAGAGTGGAGTATACAGTTTTATCTGCTTGCTTGAATGACGAATGCTCACGCCTATCAAACGATGATTTTCAACAAACTTGCATAAGGAAAGCAAATAAATAACTAATCTGAACCTTAATGTGATGCAATAAGAGCAGCTTTTTGGGTAGCTGTTTTGAAAAGATATTATAGTTGAAAACGAATTTTAACCCAAAAATGTTTAGTTCATTAGCAAAAACCGTCTAGGTCTTAAAACAGTTCCAAGCGTATTAAATGTATCACTGCCTTCATTGCTTCTTTAACCCAGACACTATTTCAAACAGCCTGTCTTTCTACGCAACCGTCTTCAAATTGCCGTTTTAAGTTATCAAACCGGCTTTTATTGTAATAATTCGAGAGGTCATAGATCTCGACCCATTTGTAGGGGACTTTAATCTATGGTACATTTGAATGGGTTCCGCGAAAACTCCCTTTAATGAAGTTAAGGAGTCTTCATAATTCCTCGAGGGGTTGAATTTGGTTGTCGCGATCATTTATTACTTGTTTTTAATAGGATTAAAGAATGCGAAGCTCCCGTTAATATGTTTGGCGATGGGTCATTATTTTTGGGCGGAGCTGTACTTCGTGCATATGAAATAGGTTTAAAAGCGCGTTAACTTGTGCTCTTAAATCGATGATTACATTGGTAATAGATATTTTGTTAATAGATATTATTATTAGATTAATATATATCAGATGAAATTTTATAACAACAAGCACTTATATTGATAAGTGCTTGTGTTACTTACAGAAAACTAGCAAAATGTTTTTTTTTCAAGACCGCCTTGAACCTTAACACTGCAATTTTAAGTGATCACTGTATAATATGTAAATTTTATTCAGGTTTACGTTTTTTTTGGCTGTAAATTCTGAAAAATGGTCTCATCGCTACGAAGAAAGATGACTGGACCATCCCGTACCGATATACGAGGTAAAAGTGCTAAAAGCCCGTATAGACAACGTGGTTGCAAGCATGTTTTAGCCGTCTTAAACAAACATCAGTCCAGCAGTTCCTTTTACCTTTCCTACTGCGAACAGAACAAACATTTCTTCAGAAATTCTTCAGAACTTCAGTGGTACAAACAAACCGAAGGTACGTACGATAAATAATGTACGAAAAGCCGTTTAAAAGCCGGTTACGGACGGTAAACGGTGGTCATTACCATCATTACCGTTACTTACCGGTCTGTAATGATATGCTTACTGTCAATGAATAATGTAAGGTTTGCGGCCATTTTATGTGTTTTTGAGCTACGGTAAAGGCTGAAGACATGGGGACTCGAAATCTGTTGATTAACCCTTAATAACTTAAAAGTAAAACTGCTGTTGTCCTTAGGCGGCATTTTAACACGCCTTTCATCAGTCTGCCTAGATTTTTAAATGAGCGACTGCTAAAAATTTATAACCGCGTTTAAGTTTTAAAATAATATTAATTTCCGATGATTTGATGATGGCAACTTGCAGCAGGCAGGCAGACATAAGCAGTAGCTTATGTCAACTAATACTCTACCCACCCTCAGCCGTTTAGAGCCATGAATTATGTATGGCATAGCGTAGTGCGCCTGTATGTCTGTTTGTCACTACATTACTGCACATTGTGCGGCCATTGTGTTTGAGTGAAGTGACGGAAGGTGACAGGTAGAAGAGAATATTGTGAGGGGTTTTGAACTCGTGTTTCTGTTGTTAACAAATTGCCTATGTTATTGTTTATGCAGATGGTAATAAGGTTTTTATTTAAGAAGTCTAAATGGTACGGACTGGCTGTGGGACACCGGACACTGACAGATATCTCAATAAAGTTGTCTTGTGTCCGCAGACGTGCCCACAATTTGGCCGTATCTGGTTTGACTGAACCTTTAGTGTAGGTAGTAGATAACCACTTCAGTTTCATTTCTGTAGAACGAAATAATGTCGAACAGACAGCAGAATATAATTATGTTTTTACGTAACCATCAGTCGATATATCAGGTTTCTCTATTTTCTGGCTTCATAAACTCCGATTTACTCAACGGAGTTTGTAAACGCATACAAGGTCCAACCAATACTCATTAAACACAACCAAATCAAACCTGCCCTTTCCATTACTTGAAACTGCAGTAAATAATAAACAGTAAGCAAACCTTTTACCTTAATTAACCAATCCCACTTAAACACCTTAAATACTGCTTTAATTCCGCGAGACAATTACACAACTGTTAATCAACTTTCCTTTAATTCCGCATAAACCAATAAGAATTTTACACGTACTGCAACATCTGTGGATTTTCATCCAACATTCACAACAGCCACAACATCCTCCATTCTTACATTATTTCATTAACGTAAATAAATAAATACAAAATTCTGAATCGGCTCCGATAGGATTACACAGCAATCCACTTTGCAATGGCGAGAATATCGCTTTAATTCACACTTGTGCAGTTTATTTGCACTGCACTGTACAACTGTACTTTAATTCGTCTGCTTTGAAACGCGCTTTATAGTGTAAATGAGTAATTTGATTTAGTCATACAATACCGCTGAATATAATATGGTTCAAAATGTTTAGTGAATTGATCAAATCAAACTATACCATTCAAATATTATTCTACCTAAAGCGAGCACTTGAATATAAATAATGTATTGCTAGGACCCAAATAACAAAAGTTTATACCCCAAAATCTTGGCCATGACCGTGATGGAATTGAAACGTCCAGCTGAGAATACTCAATATATAGAAGCTACCTTTCTCAAAACGTCACTAAAACTCCCGAATAGAAAAAGAACAAATATTTTAGAGCAAGAATCGTCGCACTAACTCTTTCCTTCAGTCAATTGCGATAGTTCAACAGATACCTTTTACAAAGAAACCGCTACTTCCAAACACATTACCTAACTTTGCTCGCGGTCGGGTAAATAATGTGGACAGAGCTACACATCACGTGACTATTAAGCTGGTACTAAGTACCCCATTTATTTGCTCGCCAGTGTAATATCTAAAGATCTAATAGATAAAGGCAGATAATTCTTTTTTTATCTTTTCAATTATCTCCTTCCGTTTGATTGCGCAAATTTATTTGGCATTGGTCAGTTTTGTGGGAGCTAATAGTTTTGTCGAGAATTCTATCGGATAATCTAGGAATTGGCTTTAGCTGAGATTGTCTTTGAGAAACAAAAAATCTAAAGAAAATATTATTATCTCTATTTGTGGGCTTAAGAAATATCTTACCGAATAGACAGTAGGACGCACGTCAGTGGTAACAAACCAATATAAGCTGACATCTTTTTTATTGAAATTCCGTGCTATGCCAGGTCAGCTCAAGGTCAAAGTACGGCCTCCTGCACATACTCATAACGTGATCTTCAAAAGAAAGTAAGGTAAGTACGGAGACCCAAGTATTCCGAATTCAGCATATCCAACATAAATTATTGTACTGACCCACATAAAAAATACTGATGACATTATATTTTCGCATTTCTGCAAACAAAGCGAACCTTGGGTCCATCAACAAATCTCTATACACAGCCAAAAGAATGAGACGCATCGTTTTTTCCTAACGGACCCTTTGAACTGTCATCAAAATAATCGTTACGGGTCGCTTCGCCTGTATTCAATTTTTATGCCAATTCGTTTAGAAGTCTTTCTTCAAACCTGATGCTTGGAACCCCTTTTAATTGGAAAGCTCGAATTGAATAATTTTAATTTGAAATATTCATTCGTGGCGCTGGCAGTAAGTCCATAAAACGTTCTTTTGAGTGCAATAAAGAGATCGTGTTTCGTTTGCGGGCAAAATGTTATGAAAGATCTTTCTTTGCGCACAATTTTTCTTGCAAGTTGACCTCGTAAAAATGTGGAATTTAAAATGTAGGGGAGTTAAATTTACATAAACATGCTGTGTGCCTGCGGTAGTAAGTATTTTATTTGCACAATTTATTTCTACCTTTAAGATGGAGTAAAGGTCTCATTAACATGTTGAAATATACATTTTTCAAATTATTTTGTAAAATATTACAGGGTTGCGGCTCTTAACACATTTATAAAACTGTATTCATAACCCTCTTTAAGTTACTCGACGTCGACATCTTTTTGAGTTTTAACTTAAATATCACCATCACCGATTCTTCTCGTTATTTTCATGTATCATTTGTTACATGTACAAAAAAAAACAACAATAATCCCATTCAATAGAAAGACCCGCTCAACCACACAAAATCCTAATAAAACCATCTCCTACAAACATATTTCCTTCACTCAAAATTCAGCTCCAACCGCCACACAACTGCGATAATCTTCCAACTGTTTGGCGTCGTCAAATGAAGCGAACGCAATCACGTATTGGTTTAGGACGACGTGCGGGTACAACCCGGCCGAGTAGAAGATAAGTTTCTTGTTCAATAGAGCGTACCCACCGACGACTTGCCATTTAGCTGGGTTATTGTCTGATTGTGATGTATACGCTGCTGTTCTAATGTTGTTTTAGGCAATTTATTGAATTTGTGTTTAATGTTTTGTTGGTTCTGTTATTGTTTCTTATTGAATTTGAAAGAGAAGAAGGATGAGTTTGATTCGATTTGGCGGGAACTGTTTTGTTTGCATCTCTTAGGAGTCGAATATAACTGGCGAGATCAGGGTACAGATGCCTGTACTATTAACCACAGCCTAGCTCTTTGGGAAATGGATGCGTGATGTGTAAGAAGTGACCTCCAAAAATATTATTATCGTTTTGTTGTTTAAAACCTTTCTAACAACGCAATTCCTATGATTACGAAATCTAACAACCAGAACGTTTATAAATCTAAAATTATTGCTTTCATTATACTGCACCATGAAACAAAGGAAACCAATCTAAACTACCAACCATCTCCATAAAGTTTCCTCGTATCGTACATACCCATAATTCAATGCATGCACACCATTTTATTCAAGTTAAATTACCTATTTTTCATTCCAACTAAACTTTCTACATTCAGCATGAAAAGCAATATACGATAGGAGAGAATACAATAGCTTTGATCCAATAGAGTTCAGATCCAAGTTAGCCGCTCAAGTTAAGTTAAATAGCTGTATAGGCAAAGAACAGTTTAAATTAACTTTCTCGTCTGCTATACCCCCGGTCGCTCTTAATGTACCAAGTTTATATGAGGAAGTTGAAGTCAAAAATTTTAAACGACATGTATATTTGAAGTAACCACCTGAAGAGATTTTCTTAACTCAATTGTTCCGGTCCCGCAGTTTGTTTGAATTTTTACGTATTAAAACAATGTTTCCAGTTTTATAGAAAGTTGGTAACGTATGAATTGGGTGCCTTATATGTATTCCTTTTAGATTAATCTTTGCAATGTTGAAAATCGTCTATCTGGAGCTCATCTTGGCTTTTCAACAAGTGGTAAACAAAATCAAAGTTTAATGCTATACTTGTCGTCAAACAAACTTCACGACACTTTCCTAGTAATAACTATTTGGATGATTAAACAACTTTGATAGCCTCATTAACGTACGCCAGATGATCTTCGTAAAATCACAATTTAATAGGACCTTGAATTTGACGTATATGGATGACAAAATACTTTGTACTTTCCACAGGAACTTTCAAAGCTAAGTTTTTTTCACAAAATATAAATAGCAAAGTTAATTCGCAAAAGACCCTGTACAGCGGTGTAATTCTGTTGCGTGCTGATGAGGTGCAGGTAGCGTCGCACGTCGGTGCCAAGGAAGATTCAATAAAACGCCGGACACGTAGATTTACATCTGTATTGGACCAGTGTCACAGTTGAAAGGGGCGCGTTGCCACAGATAACATAATGATGTACATTTTTAATGTTAGTGTTGCAATACTAAAGTACCCAACAGACCCTCACATTCTAGTGATGACCAAGGCTTCTAAGCGTGCCTTCAGGTGACAAAATCAGCAACCGCTGACCGCGTTCACAATGTTTCAATCAGCGTGTATCGATCGTGTTTAGGTTCGTATCCCGTATGCAGCATGTTACAACATTTATAGGCGGCCTGCGGACTAGCGTGCGGTAAATATACCTGCATCGCTGGATGATCCACTGAATTAGGGGAAGCAATGTTTAATTGGATCAATGGTGCTTGTTTGTGGAGTGTTGTGGCTGTAGGTAAGCAGTTGTTTTTGTTAAACTTACAAAAGGTAACTTACTTATTGTGAGTTTTTTAAGAATACCAAATTGTGAAGTATCTAGTCATGATTATTTTCAGAGTAATAAAATTAGTTTGCCTGATTATGATAATTGAAAAGCCTTCTCGAAACCCATGCCATTGTTCATAGATATATTGCTGATACACGAGAAGTTGATCTCCACTTACGCAAAATCCGAGAACAGGTAGAACATAACTCTGAAATGAAACCTAAATCTGAAAAATGGTTATTCAATTCAAAGTGCATTAACGGACAGACGGAGAGAATATTTGTGCGTTTAAATAGGTATAGCGATAATACCCACCAAATTAAATTGACTCAATTATAGTATGATTAACAAAGATGTGTTTCCACTTAATTCTATCAAAACAGGTGAACGATACAGCGTCTGCGACAAACCGTCATAATGAAGAGTCAACATCAAATACTTGTCACATTATCATCTCAATTTCTACGATTAGTATTCATACCTTGTGCTGTTGTCGCTGATATGATCCGTGTGGCATTAAGTTATGGGATATTTGAGAGATATTCAGGACATCGACATATTTGTACGTAATAACCAAAGATATTTAAAAGACATAGAGCGGACATTGGGAATATGTTCATACAAAAATTTTGATCCCGAACATTTTCGATTTTGACACACGAATGCTACCTGACAAGCGGGCGTATGACATTAGACAGAACGATTTGTTACTAAGTAGTAACAAGTATTAGATTACGATTTTCGTCGTCTTGTCCCGTCTAACGCTCGTAAATATTTGAATGTATTTGGTAAAAACTGAAATTAGTAGAAAAACATTTTTCGTAGTCCAATCCTGATAATATATCACAATGTTTGTCTTGAACCGAGGTGTTTTTTTTTTAAGACTGTCGTTATCTTCATTTTTCAACGTTTCTCCTAGGTCTATGTCAGGATCGGCTTCCACTTAATACTTATATTTTACATGGTTTGACTGCATATTTGACTTCTGCGTATCCTTTTTCTTCCTAGCTTCTGGTAAACATGATATCCCTATTCATTCAAAACTATAATTATAGCCAGTTGACCACGTATATTACTTTAAACATGCAGTGTATTTGTATTGCAGATTCAATAGCCGTCAAAATCGACGTGTTATTCACAGACTCCTAAAAATTATGAGAACGGGATTTGTGATTGTCGCTATAGACTTGACTGAGAAAACTTGTTTTGAAACATACATTTCGGTTTCTGATTTGAGAAAGATAATAAACACCAATCAATCAATGTAGTCTTCAATGTAGCCTGTGAAATACATTTATTTGTGCGGAAGGAATCTAAAAGGAACTTTGTCAAATTCTCAATTCACAAAAAAGAAGTTACAACTCAACTCAAGATTTCTAAACAGACTCATAGCTCAGAGATATATTCAAGCTGCCAAGCACCAAGATTGAAAGCTACTTGTACATTTCCACTAGCTACTTATGCTGATACAGTTACCAAATACACAGTCTAAATTAACCAACCCTCTGTCTCCTCTATCTTACTCCACACTAACCGTAGAAGCAAAACTGTGCAGTTAATATAACGTTGTTAACTCGTATGTCAAAGGGCGCCGTCGTCGTGAATACACAATAACTAAGTAATCGTGTATCGGTAAATATGTTGCTTATTTACGACCTCGATGCTGCGGAGTTAGCGTTTGATGAGGTTTAGGCAAGTGGTTTAAGTAACTATTATCTTATATACTAGCGTTAGATGTCTATGACTGCAAAAGTGACTGTAGTGAAGTACTGGTATTCAGCTGCATCCGGTTGGACTGGAAGCCGAACCCAACATAGTTGGAAAAAGGCTAGGCAGATGATGACCGCAAAAGTCGACGAAGATAGCTTAGTTTTGTATTTTTTTTGTGCTCGACTGTCAAGTGTCCCACTGATGGGCAAGGACCTCCCCTTTCTCCTTCCAAACCTCTCTGTCTTATGTGATATCTGGCCATGTTCGCGCTGCAAACAAGATCATATCGTCACACCACCTTCGCCGTGGTCTACCTCGGTGGCGATTTCCGCCATCAGGCGTCCAGTGGGTGACGATCAGTATTGTATTACGGGCCACAAATATTTATTTGTAGTTTTTGCCATTGATACATATTAGTAGCAGTAGACCTTTCTTTGGTTCTTGGGAAAACTCTATATTGATTTAGTTTGAAATGTACGGGCACATGTTTCGACATTCTGTTTTTATATTCTGGTCATCATTGCTGTAAATGTCCTGTTCTAATACTGATAAGGAACATCTACTGATAAGTAACACGACGTCTAACGTCGTATGAGTTTATTTTATTCTTAAAATGAGTTGGTTTATTAAATGAGTTCTAAGAAAGACTGTATTACTTCTTACAGAACATTCTGTAATGTAGATAATTATTAGAATCAGTTATTGTTATTTTCTAGAAATCAAGCAAGGAGCAGAGGCATCGTTACAAAGAGAAATGAGCATTTGAATAAGAGCATCAATTTCAAGTTTCTATAAACGAAATTCACACGTCATCGTAAACTAGTGCAACAAAAATCTCTCTTTAAACTAAACTTTCCAACAGTTTAGTGACCGTTCACAAAACTATTGTATATTCTAACGAAGCTTCGTCCTATTTGTTTAATTGCTGTCTGTTAGTTTTCAGTTAACCGCCGAAATGTTTCAACGCGCCTGAAATACGGGAACTGGACTAAATAAACGGAAAAATATAGTTTTCACCTATATTCGATTGTTGGATGTTTTTTTTTTGATGTTATATGATATATACTCTTTCGGGGTGGTATTTCCCGAAGGGTAGGCATAGATGTGTACTTCTTCCCTAGTGCGTATAAACTACTTAAGATACTTTGTATATTTGATGGTAAAGGTTACCGCAGTGGTTGTAGATTTAATTCCCGTATCATAATCTGACGAGCCTGTACCCAACAATCTAGACGTCAGATTGCAGTCTTACCGGATGCAGCTGTACCAGTATTTTAATTTGTATATATGTGTAATACTTATATTTGCATACAGATAAATACATATGAGTTTAGTTTCCAGGGCTGGTTATTGTTGCACTTCGTTTTAGTGAATAGTGTGACGCAAATCGTATGATTTTTTGGTTATTACCAGCAAGTAGATAGTTAAACACAAGGAAAACAAACACTGCTGGCCCCATTAACTTTACCATTGCTCTTGGAATCAGAACCCATAACCATATTTCACGTCCACGAACCAGAAAACCAAAAGAAATATGTTATCAATTAATTGATCTCACGCCGATCTTTGATTCAATTAATGAACCAATTGATTGAGAAATACTTTCAATTAACTGTTAGGCAATGGATTACCGTCATCAGGGAGGTCGTTGTCCGACCGGAAGTGACGCAATAGGGTCGTGCGCCGGACCGGAAACTATTACAAGTGACCCTTCGACTATGGGGTTTTTGTTCGCACAATATGGGTTATATCTAGCAATATGATGGGGTTTGTGAGGGTTATGGCCCATATGGTATGTTCCCGGATTTAAAAAGGATACAGAGATAAGTCAATGTTTCATGAAATCGGCACAAAGTTCACTTTTTCAACGGTCAGTGCAAAACATGGGTTTCGCAGTAAACGGGTCACGAGAAAATTGCTGTAATGACTTACATTGCGCAGCACTGATTGGTAATTGCAGATTTTTGTTGTGATTCGAAAACAGAAACTCGCTGCTTAAGGCTATAATACGAAACGCTTCAAAAGCAATCGTCGCTTGTGTATGTCTTCTGGTTCCTGGTAAACTGCTTTATACATTAACTGATACAAATACAAACACAAATACACAGATAGGCAGTCTTGTTCAGCAAAAATACGTATGGCAAGCGGCTACGTAATTGCAGTATTTCATCATTAGTGTCATATCTGATACTGCTGTCGCTATTAATGGCAATCAGATTTTTTCATTTGGGACTGCATACTAAATTAAAATATTTATTTCTGAAACTAGGTTACACTTTTTGTTTCTACAAACTCTTTTACCCGTAAATCTACTAAGATTCAAAACGAAGCATGAAGAAGAATGACAAATGACAACCGCTTTCGAAGTATTTCATATTCCTACAACAACTTTCAACAGGATTGCCGTAAGCTTTTCGATAGCTTATGTCAACTTAATACATTTATGACATCATCTTTATCGCTAGGACTTGTCAACGGTCTGAACTTTTTCTAATCGACCTATATATTGTATCGTATCCTGCGAATAGGGGGGTATCTGCAAAATTGCAACTTTTCAGGAGACACTTTTTTGTGTTTAATTAAACAAATAGGTATTGGTGGTTTCAAATAATGTGCATTGGTACCTTATGGCTCGGCTAGGATTATTCTCAATAATTTAATTTTATATTTTATACGCATTTTGTCCCTTAAATCCTTATTCTCTGTTGTGTCAAGGCGACATCGGGCTGGACTTGAGCAATAAGTTAAATTATGCTTTGATCTCCGGAAATGTTGAGGACACAATCGCCTTAATGTCATGCACAAAAGTAATTAGGGCTTCGTCTCTTCCATAGAACACGGCCACAATCACCATAACGGTTTTTTTCTATGTACCCGACATTGAAAATTGCATGGGTAATTAAAATGACTTAATTAAGTACAAACTCGTTGATATTATGTTATTTGAACTAAAACAATAAATACAGTATAATTAAACAAAACAAAATTTCAACCTTTAAATCCCTTGAGCTATAAAATATTTTGATTTGCTTATTTGCCACAATCTTCATCTGTTTTCTTTCATTTACCTGCCTTCCTTTCCAATCAATTACACCGACTGTCGTCCTCGGCGTTTCATTATTTATTATAAAATCGACTCATCCGTAGAATAAAGTCCGATCTGTAGGATTGATAGTTTTCAGTAGAGGTTAGAGAAGTTGTTGACTCATGTAACTCTTAAACGGTGAGACTTGACATTTTGATTTTTTTGTATGTTGTTACAACGCCCCAGCCTAGTTAAATCCTATTTAATATATATATTTTTTTCTTTTATTTCACGAGATAGTGAGTCCCATATCAACATAGGACATTTTATGGCGAAAGAGCGGGGGTCCGTAGTGAAAATTATACGTTGTTTTACGGAGACATCTGAGTTAAGTAAAGTTCTATATTACCATGGGCCATTTTTTGTTGGAATTACCCATCCCATAAGAGTCCTTTCTGAATAACCACCTTAAAATATTTAAACATTATGTTAGCGATATTATGACTACTCTCCCATATAAGTAAATAAAAAATTAAATTATTATTTAAAATCATTTATTACTTAAAAAAATATCAAAATAGATGAGAAAACCATTAGATGGCATCACTTTGAACAGCAATCACATCACAATTAGGTAATTAGAATGGTCTAAAACTTACAGTTCTATGTACCTATTAGAACAATGCAGGAGACACGCATGAAGAAATTTAAACTTTGCATTAGTTATAAAATCAACAATAACATATTTTTTTTTAAATAACATTCATTTTTTATAATTTTACCAATCAGAAGACTCGCGACCTAGACGAGGTTCTATACTTAACAACGTTTAAACTATACGTATACCTAAAACTGCCTTGGTGGCGTAATAGTTAAAACTTAAAATAGTAATTAAATGGCATATCATATCACAATCATGGTAACTAGGTAACCTACACAACTACGGCCCGGACTTAAATTAGCAGTCTTAAACTTATAAATGTACGTAAATATTTATAATAACTACGGCAAATACGTATTTGAAGATATTTAAACTTCGCACTAGTTACGTATTTAAAAATAAATCACATAAAAAACAGCCTTCATAATATGTATTATTCAATCAGTCTTACATCGTGACCTAGACGTGGGTGCACATACTTAATAGCGATGAAAGTGGACAAAGACAAACATTAAATTACTTAGTTGAGTACTTATTATAATTAACATTGTTTCACTAAATCAGTAAGAAGAATACAGTTCTAAAAAGACTCAGCAAAAAAGAAAAAAATATATCTAAAATATTTCTTATTCTGATAGATCACCATCCGATTCTTCAGAAACATCAATAGTGGTGTGATGTGGTAAAGAGTTAAAGTATGGATGATACTCTAAGGGAATTACTTCTGAGCGGCACATATCCATTAAGTCTTTATATTTAGCAGCAGGAACCATAATAGGTTCAGAATATGCAGGTTTTAGTTCAGTTTGTACAGAGTTCCTAGTGTTACCGCGAATCACTAAAATATTATAATCAGGTTGAGTAAGGTCATATTTAAAAAACAATTTGTTGGGGTCACTACCGTCTGCATGAACTTCTCGAATGTTACTCCAGTTAATCTTCTTGCCCTTAATGTCTTTCATCCAAACCTTATTATTAACAAGACATTTAAAGTCAAACACATCATTCTGGGTTATGTTGCGGACAACATAGGGTTCTCCTTCATTCTTGGCCCATCTTACTAATAAACGCCATTCATGGGGGGTATAGATAGTTTTGGTTCGAGAAGCTCTCTCGATGACAGAGTGGACACTGTCCCCCTCATTTTGGGTGTGTCCCTTCTGTAAAAACCGATGTGTTATGCATATGTTGAACTTTTTTACGGCGTAAACGTACAATGAAAATACAAAGCGGTTACGATTTTGGCCAGCACAATTGTCTGACCAAAAGCGAAACTCTTTGGCCCCTTGGTCAACATTAGCCTGGATAAAATCTAAGAGGCAACTGCTAACCTCATTTGCGCCACGTTTTGCCACAGACTCATCCCACATATAGCAAACAGCCTTCCTTTTACCCATGTCAAAAACCGTGAAGTTAAAAGAAGATAGCTTTCTCTTATAGTAAAATATGTTAATATTGCCATGAGGACACTGCAATACTTTTTCAAAATCAAACACAGCAGTAACCACGTTTCCATGATTTGACTCCTCAGCGTCTTTTTTATCTTGGCTTTTTAAATCCCTTGCGACCTTCTTATTAGTCTGGTGTTGTTGAAAAGTTTCTTTTTCTTGGTCCGTTGGATTTTTTTTCAATCGGAAAACGTGACAATCGTTGCACTGATCCTTTTTGGGAATATGGAAAGCTAGATTGAAGTTTGAGTTGACAATGTCACGATACTGGCGTTCTTTTGCAGCCTTAGAGGTGTATTTCTCGGAGTCGAACCATTCAAGATACAATTTAAACATTTTGGCAATACTTAAGTCTCCATGTAGGTAGAGCTTTTGGCTATTCTTTCGTATATAATGCGATTCAACAGGGACAAATGCCCGAACATGGTCACAAACACTTTGTTTCATTGCGTCATCTATAACGATCCTATGATTGTCGTGGCGACCCCGTCTGTCTTCCTCTAAAATAGCACTTCCATCGTACTTCTTCCACGCGGTCTTTAAGATACGAGTTGAAACGGCAAGAGTATTAATAAACATTGTTTGGCATACTTCCGTTTTCTCGCAGTGAGATTCGCTAGAACCTGTGATCAGCGGCAGATAATACTTAAAAGTATGTTTTCTATTATTAGGAGTATCTTGATTGAGGCATCTTTTTTTATTCATTTTATCGGAATATTTGATTATGAAATTCCACTGCATAGCTCGATCTCCCAGTTGCCAAAATTTTGTGAAGCAGTCCAACCGCTGTTGGTAAGATATTTTATCAGAGCATTTGTAACGGCATTTGCAAGATGACCCCATTGTTTTTTCGTCTACAGCTTTTCCCTTTTTAGTAACATATTTCTTACCTAAGTTCTTAAGGCATTTGCGTTTAATGTCTGTCCATTCTTTTGGGTGCCTCTGTCGTTTTCTAGTCGTTTTAGGAGTCACGGTGCGATCGCTTGAGTGCGAAGTAGCAGGCGAATTTGTGGTGCTCAATGCTGATGGAGAAATCACAGAGAAACTGTCTACATGATTAGGACAGAATGTGCTATCGCAGATCGAATGGACATTAGTAGGAGACGGCATAGGAGTTGGCACTGACAGTTCCAAATTAACCGGGGTAGATCTGTGGTGAGAAACTTCTAACAACTCTTCAAGCTGTATCAATGGTGAATTTTCGAAACTAGAAGGCACTTCCAATGAAAATGTACTAGGTTGATTGCTGTAAACATCCTCAGCAGGCGAATCAGACATGACATTCGGTATTGAGCTGTCGCACGTAATTTCTTTGGTCCCACCATCTTCATGCAGAACTTCTTCCCATATATCAGCTAGTTCCTGACTGATTTCTTCTGCATCAGGAGGCAAAGGTGATGTCTGTTGTGGCATGCCGTTGTCATCAACATTCACAACTGAAAAAAAACTGTATATTATTAAAGTTATTCATAAAACAATATTTACAGTATATGGCAAAGCAAGACAAATTGTACCTAACAATTATTAAAAAAAAAAACTTTGTATTTAATGATATTTTTAAATGAACAACGTCCTAATTGATTTCAATATCCCAGTAACAACGTCCCATATTAATATCGAACCAACAAATCGTATCACAGATTCCGTAGAAAAACGTCCTATATTCACATAAAACGCTTAGAAGTTCAATAATGTTCGTATGAAGTCGTCCTAATATTTCATAAGACTTCTACTTTTTACTGTTTATTATTTACAGAATGAATGATAACCCTGTGAATATGCATCACGCCGATCGTATTTTCGCACTAAAAATGCGTTTCTATACCTCTCCGTCAAAAAACGTCCTATATTAAAATAGATCGCAAACAACTGTTTACCGAGACAAAAAAGTAATATGGACATAATGTTTATTAATTTAAGAACTTAATAGTATATATCATGAAATAATACAACTGAAATCGTAAACTTACCAGCATTTACACTTTTCTTCATATAAACAGCAGGAACATTTGAAAATGATGAACTACGCTCAAGCCTTTCTGAATCTTCTTTAAGCATATCCAACATTTTCCGTGATCGTGACATCTCTTAAAATATATTTTTTCATGCAAAACACTTGAGAAACTATTTTTTTAATCAAATCGAAAAAAAGCTAAGCGCATGACACAAAAACGCCCTCTCTCCAACAAACAGCGGCCGGACTGACGAAAGGACCGGGCGCCCGCGCCGCCCGCGCTCCCCGCGCGCCGTCGCTTGATCACTCCGTGCGTTTTTATGCGGAGTTAATATCAGATTGAACGTTATTCGATTTTATATTTCCGAAACTAAATAAGATACGAAATTTCTAAAAACGTACGTCTGTAGAGTTCGTATTCCTTATCTGGACTGGCTATTTAACTCGTTTTTGCTCCATGATCACATCGGACTTTATTCTATGGATGAGTCGAAATATTGTGGTAAATTTGATAATTATGACTAAACTTGAATTGGTAAAAACATGATTTATTTAGACAACAGATTTTGCTCGCCGCAGCCGCCAATTTCCGCGTTCCGCCGACTAGTGGCTGAACGGCGCTAGCACGCTCTCCCTGCGCCCGCACACCCCCACTACTCGCGAAGAAAGAGAGCGCGACGCCGACATTGGCTTTATTCTTCGTTGAAAACGTCGAATTGTGCAATTTGATAACCTTTACCGTTTTAATTAGTTTTTTGAACTGGTTACATGTGGTAAGATTAGCAGAATTTAATTATGCATTAAAAAGAAATCCCTTATGTTCGTTACGCCCCTATTCGTAGGATGCAACGATATATCCTTAACAGGAAAATCCTTGATAATATGAAAGATGTGACAACTCAAATACGATCACTTTCTTATTCCACCCGACCACTCGCCAACAATAACCGTCACCTAGCTTTAACCCTCCACTACTATCGCTGTACAATCTATTCACACATAACCCTCTCTCCGCCACGTCGGGTAAACCGGAGATGGGCGCGTACCGGATGCCACCTCTGTCATTTTACCGGAGCGATATTTTAGGATACCGTGGCATTCCGACTCTATTATTCATTTCAGTTAGGTGTTGTTGAATACAGTTTACGGTATTCAGAAGGGTTTTTGTATAAATGTAGCTGACCTTGAAATTTTTGGATAACTTTGTGTGTTTCCATACTTTTGTCAATTTCTGTTTTATTTTTAAGAAGCGTTGCTGTAGTTGATGCAATCATTAAACCAACTTCATCCTTCAAAGCAAAAGTAAACAGGCACCTTCTGGACATGCTCATTCCATCGGTAGAGTTCATCCATCGGTTTCCACAAGGAGTGATAAAGTAGAAAAAAAACCTTACAGACAAATATAGCAATTACACAACAAAAGTGAAAAAGAATTCACGTTGCTGCAAAAATAATTGCCCAGTTGGTATGAAAGTTAAACCGTAAAAGAGCATGAGTCTACAAGGCGCCATTTGTAGTAAAACAAACAAAACCAGAGACAAATGCTAACGCGCTAATTTCACCAAATCACAACGAGCGTGTGACGACGATGTTTTGTGTTTTTTGTGATGGCAACCCTGTGTGTAGTGTTACCATAATCTCTTCAGTTTTTACAATTTACATGAGTTTTTTTTATTTCAATAATGTAACTATTTAGATAGACAATCAAAGTTCAAAAAGTGTTTATGTTCCAATTAGGATAATTATTATCATTAGTACCTATAGATGTCGGGATGCTAAACATGATTATTTAATTTCAATCTTGCGACCTTAACACATCATAACTCTCTTATCAGACACACTATAACATGTACAGAATAGATATTAAATCCCTAAAACTTTCTCTCGATGGTGTGCTAGAGAAGAGGGAGGAGTGGGTGGAGGTTTTTGCCCAAGACTGGGGCAATAAAAAAAAACATTACGGTAGTAGTAACAGTTTTGCCATTTTTCACATCACATCACATTTCATACCCAAAATCCCATCGAAAAAAGATGGCTAACTAAAATACCAAAGATTAGTTAAAACGCCAGTCCCAAAAAGCTTCCAAATAATTCTTGGCAACACTACAGACGGGGCCGCCAACCCTTTGGAAGACCGTCATTTTTCATGTTGAACCGGCCAATTTATGCGCCGCTTAATTAGGTGTTTCAGAAATGTTTTATTTATGGCTCGCTTACAATTATATGCATTGCGAAGAACTGTTATGATATGATGTTGGAGCGCAATTTTAGTCTGAATAATTTTATGCTTTTGTTGGACTTTTTGAGAGAGAAATGAGAATGGAAAGTAACATTGTGTTAGTGTTTTACTTTGAATTTCATCTGGGTATAAACAAATTTGAGTTAATCGTTTCTCTTAGTGGACATTGACGTTTCTTGCAATTATCGCTATTGTGAGACAAGTTAGCTTTTCATAAGGAATATTTAAACATTAAACTTTTTAAGGCATTGGTCAGAAAAACTCGCCATTCTAATTTCATCTACTGTGACAACGATATTAAATATTATAACTTATAACCTAAACAAAACAAAACCAAACAAAACCAAACAAAAACAAAACAAAACATAACTCACTCTGACTATAAACATAGTACAGGAGTCTAACATCCTCAAATAATACACATCTTCAGTAAGTCAATCTATCCATTCATAAATGCGTTTATAAGGTATTCCTAGGTGTGGGAAAGAGACAAAAACCTAATCCTGCCAAAGGAGTTATCCTAATCGATAATATTAATATCTCAGAGCGAAATATTCGGAGAGGTTTCTAAGGAATGATGGGTGCACATTCCTACCCCTATCTTATTGATGTACTCCCTGGACCCACGTATGTGTGTGATGGGATTATACAGGTTGTGTATGATTATGATTTTGGTTAATGTGGTTTGACTCCTTGACTACTAAAATCGATATTGACACAGGTTTGGTTTGATTGTCAATAACTATTTTAAATTGATTTTGGAATTAATAGACACGTGACAATGTTATATGACTGTTATGACGACTGACTGCCTCGTTTGTCTAAATATCGCAAGCATGACAGCTGAACATGAGGTCCTGGGTTCAATTCCTAGGTTGGGCAAAGTGTCATTGGCTTTTTCCATCCGAATTTTTTTAGTAGAAACCATGTAGTCTGGATTTGTGGCCATTTGTGTGTGTGGTTGATGGAGATTACGTCGCCCCCTATAACGTGGGACTTAATTAAACATAACTGGCGAAATGTGGGTGTACACAACTGCCTAAACTTTCAGGGATTAGAGGCGTAATATTGTGTTACAGATTTTAGCCTACAAAAATATATGATAGGACCAAATTAATCTAATAAAACAAAATTCGTGGACCTTTAGAACTAAAGTCCGTTCCTTATTCAAAGCACTCCCTTACCACAGCTCTAGATTGCTCACTCAATTATTAAGCGCTGGCCACAGTGACTGACAAGCAATTAATTATTAGTACTTACCCTAAATACAAGACAATGTAACGGAAAACTATCCATCACTGTGGAATAAACATTATTGATAGATGTTTAACCTTAGGGTATTTAAATAGGGTGCAGCTAGTAATTTGGGTGAGGATGTTGTGGTTTTTACAATTATTTTACGCCATCACTGCCCGTTTTCACGAGCACCACAGGACAACTGTACCTACTGCCTAACAAAAGTGCAATCTTGTATTTTTAATGGGGATTTGGGTTACGTGAATTTTTTTTTGGCGTTTTTCAATAAATATTTTGAATGAATTATGAAGTGTGTTTTTTCAGCAAATTCCTTACTATATTAACCAACTACCAAGATACCGAACATCCCCACACATGTTCCCGTGACCACATTTCACGCCATCCCTCACCGTGTTTTAAATATAATCGATATGTTGAACGCGTGCAGATAATCGATACCTACTCGTTCGAAGCAATCGAGTGGAAGACGACGCAGCGTCGCCGTACGTGTGGTTGCACCCCTGTGTTAGTGCTGAGGGTGGTGTCTTCTTTATCTTATTTATATTTCTGGTTTGAGTAAGAGGAGTGGTGTTAAAGTGAGTATCAATGCGAATAGTTTTTTGTTAAGTCAGGGAAAATAGTTCTTAAGCAAATTGATCCGTTACGTTAGTTTTCCGACTTCTCTACATTTTATACAACTGTGAAAAATGACAGCTGGGATTTGAAGGGGCTTTTTAAGTTGGTAGTGAATTTGCTTAACAATTTATTTCTGTGACCTTTTAAATGTGTTGTTAAAGCGATTACGGATTTATGTCAGCAGACAAGATAACACCACTGCCCAGCAATAGACAGCGGTGTCACAAACTGATATCACCAATTCGTCTGCCCATCTTGGTATGAAAGTGTCCTTAACATTTCAAAATGGAAAATATTCCATGCTTTAAGAATTTTAGTTATTGAAAAATCTATGTTTTTGTTGTACTTCTAGATGTGACTCCTGACCTAAATAGCTGGCATGAAATGTTTAAGTGCTGGTAATGGACATCCCTAAATCACCCGACACACGACGTCCACGTAAATTACTAGGGACGTATCTCGAAACCACACGTCACGCTATCCCAAAAAGAATCGATACTCGTAATGCGTGCAGCTAATCGATATAAGTAATCGAGTGGAAGACGTGCGTGTGATGCACCCCTCTAGTCGTAGGGTAGTAGCTAATAAGCTTTATTGTTTTATTAATACAAGTCAATAAGTTCGGTGTAAACATGACTTTACAATCACTTGTGGGGCTTCTTTTGAGGTTTTGAATGTTGTTTGATACTGTTTGTGACAGAGTGCATTGTTTTCGGATCATTACTAGTTCGTTGAATTGTTTTAGAAAAGTATTAAGTCAAGGAAAGAGATACAAGGAATATTTGGCGGTCAAATTTTTCTTTCTGAAAAACGTTGCCCCACACTAGGAATTTCTCCTGTATCGTGGGTGCGTTTACAAACATTTAAACTCAGAAACACAACCAGCCAGACCTGGAACCTGTAAGCCTTACAAATATTTGTTCCGTGCGGGAATTGAACCCGCGACACGCAGCGCAGCAGCCAATCGCCCAGCCACTGCGCCAACCGGTCCGTCAAAATTGACAGTTGATTTCACAAAATGCGCTGTTGGTCAACAGTTTTCTCAAATGTATTGAAACAACGAAATGGTGGTGTTAGTTCCAAAGACAACGCGTCAAAAGATTGCAGTAAGGCTGATGAAATATGATGTAGCTGTGAAGAGTAGTCGTACTAGATACAGCTGGAGGCAAAATTCTTTCATTGCACGCCGACCGTTAAAGGATTCATTAAATACTAGAGCACAATAAATTAGCACCTTAACAATATTAATACAGAATTATTTATCGATATAAATTGTCGGGCAAAAGTTGCCTACCGAAGTTAAGTATTAAATAATCTTGTCAGATCAGTTAGATAAGGAAGTTTTATAAGTTGCTTAAGGGGACTTTATTTCTCGGTTGTATAAGTATGGATGTCTTTAGCGAGTATTTTGACCGAGTTTATTTATTTGAAGGATAATTTTATAGTAGCTTGTATAAATAATATTTAACTTTCTTTGAGTCAAATAAAGACCATGATTTTTTGATTCCTTCAAGATAACAATTATGACAGTTCTACCGATCATATACAGATGTTTCTTTTATGTCTAATCAACTTTTAGATTATTGCGACAACTATGACTATAAAACTGTTGCGGGGGAGACCCGAACAGTCCCGTCTTAGCTGCCTCAAGTGGTCGCAAGCGCTACCGCTGAGCAATGAGGTCCTGGTTTCGGTACTCGGATCGGGAATAGTATTTTCGGAATTTCTCAGTACTCGTAGCAGCCCAGAGTCTAGATTCGGCATCCCAGGGACTTAACATAGGCGTGATATTATGTTATATCTTGTCCTAGTCTGTACACAACCCAAGTGAGGCATCATTACAAGCTGCCAATAACACGCGTATTGGCGCCAAAATAATGACGTCATAACCCGATACGACATTGCCAACACCCCCACACCCCCGCACAAACAAACCCCCTTGCCAAAAAATACCAATACAAACTTTAAAAAGGTAACATGCAGATAAGTGCATACAAATTATTATAATTACTAGAGAGGGGCGAAGTTGGCAGCGGCTGGGAAATAATACAGTCTGCGCGGTACGGCTTCTGTATCGAATAACCGATAGTACTGAAGTACCGACGAGACCTCAGCAAGCTGTTTTGTATTCATCGAGCTTATGTTACGAGCTGCGTGCTGCTTCTCTGAGGGTTGCTGTGGAATTTGTATGAAATCATTGCCTTTACTGATGTAGGGCAAGTCATTGTGACTGACTACGTGAGGATTTGCCTTGTCTACTTCAGCATAGGAATAATTTAGAGAACAAAGGACTTTTACTGAATGTAGCAATGATTGGTCGAAGGAATCAACATGTTTGGCAGACCACCACCAGACACCATATTTGACTATCTAAGATTTTGATTACACTTAAATGGATGCTAGTAGGTGCTACTGCAACCTGGTTGTCTGATTATACCAGACAGCATAGACGAAGTGGTCCAGCATTTGATGTTATTTTGATGTCGGTTTGTCTAAAAAACGACGCAAATAAATTAGCTTGACATCTTATGAATTAGGTACTTTTTCCATAAAAACATCATGACTATTGCCCCCAAAAATGGTTAAAATGGTTAAAATAAGGTGCATAGAAGCACCCATAAATAAGTAATGTACGTATGTTTGTGTAAGTGACTTTAAATTTTTGTAAACGCAAACGCACCCACGATACAGGATAAATCCTAATAATCCCAGTGTGACGCAGTTTTTTTTTTTAAATCGATCTAAATATATAGAGCCAAGTGAAAATTGTAAAGCGACAAATACCGAAGACATGTGACCCTGGGGATTTGTGACAATGTCAATGTCAGTGACATGTCAATCGTTAAAAGGAAGCCGTGGGTTACGACGCGACCTCAACCGGCTATAACTCTGTCAGTCCCTCCGGGGATCACTATAGCGGGATGGCGTGAAACGAGACCTATGACTTGAAACTAAACTTACGTAGCTGTATCTCACATAGTAAGACACATGGCGTTTGGTGTAAGCGTGGTGGTTTCATTTCATTTGTTGTTGTTGAACGTTGTTAGGTAGAGCGTCTGACGATGGTAGCATCATCTGCCTAGCCTTTTCCCAAATCTGGATAATACGGTACCCCTTGGTAGGACTGGTCAAATCAAATCAAATAATGTATTCGCTTAATATGGGTAGATAGATGGTACATAAGTGTTACATTGCATAATATAACAATAAGGATCCTCACTTTTAGCATTTCTAGTATACGAAACTAAAATTAACAACATAATCTATAATACTAATATTATAAACCTGAAGAGTTTGTTTGATTGAACGCGCTATCTCAGGTACTACTGGTTTGAATTGAAAACTTCTTTAAGTGTTGGATAGTCCATTTATGGAGGAAGGCTATAGGCTATGTAACATCACGTTGCAACCAATATGAGCAGAGCATCAATCAAATCACAAATGTTATGCAGACGAAGTTGGGTGGGTCAGCTAGTATAAAATAACAATGAAACGAAATGGGTACATAGACTAGGTACTCTTTTTTCATTTTGTGCTATATATTAACTTAACTAGCTATTATTGCACTAATAGGAACATAGTATGTTATAATAATTTTCTGTCCTTATAACTAAGGCATTCGAGGGTCGTGTAGAAACATTTATTAACAAACCAGGCGAAAAAAAATCCGGAATAAAGTAATAGTAGGTCTTTAAGATCACTAGGTAATTTATTAAATAACATAATAGACATGGGGTAACAGTTTCTTCTTTACATATCGGTTTTTATGCTAGGCAAGGAAAGCTATTAGACCTGGGCCAATAATTTTTAAAGTATAAAAATTAAAGGAAAATGTAGTTTATGGTGTAAATAATGAAGGAAAAATCGACCCGACTCAGTGAAACTTCCGGAAAGAAGGGGGGGTAGTATTTACGTTTTGAGGGGTGGATATTAGTTTTTTGTGAATTGCGGTTAAACTGTGCATCTTATCGAAAAAAGTTAAATTTAGAACTTGTAGATAATAAAAAAATCTAATACTTTATCATTGAGCATTATTCACCATAACCTCAAAATGATCGAGAAAAACGCAAAAAATCGTTAAAAATATGTTTTTTTTTTAATTATATCTCCCGCATTTTTTTATATTTGTTGATAATCACCGAAAAAAAACGATTTTAAAAAAGTATTTTTATATTATTTTGATTGATATTTTTCTATGCAAACAATGTTACGAGTATGTTTTAATTCTATGTTAATGTTGATAATTCAACAAAAAAGATGAGCACTGATAAAATTCCGAAATCAAAGTTTGATAACCAAATTTTTCGATTGACAATTGGCTCTTTTTTCAATTTTTTCATAAAACATCGAAAAATGAATATTTTGCTCTGAAAATATAAAGGCTAGTTTAAAACATAAAAAAGAACATTTTCACCTAGTTTCATTTAAATATACTATTATATGGGTATTTAATGTGGGTATTTTCTTATACAGTTTGTTTATCATGATACCTATTGTTTCAATATTTTACTAGAAGGATTTTCATTTTATATTCTTAAACCAAAAACCAAACATTACACGCTAATATCCGAAACCGAAATCCAGTAAAATAAAACAAATGAATTCAGTTCTAAGATATAATTCCTTTTCAAAATACTTTCTCCGTAGCTGGCATAACTCCAATGAATGAAATGCAAACAATTTATCTCCTTAAACAACGAAATTAAAACAACAATTTTGTAACTGAAACCTAAGTTTCATCTAGAACTATGTCCGCTATTCATAAATTTCTGAACGAAATTTATCACCATCGCCGCGCCAAGGAAAATGTCTGTGGAACTTGGGCATTAATAATAAATTGTTAAAAGTATACGCTTCTATGATAACTAATGTTTATTTATGTATTAGATAGCTACTGTCTTGGTTTCTAGCGTATATCTAGGGACCCTGAGAATTGTGGGCCTAAAAACTAAATGGTGAAGAAACCGCTACCACACAATATCTAGCAATGGTTTTCGTAAATCAATATCGTGGTAAGTATTTTTTCTAGAACAGACATGCAGTCGCTTCATGTAAAATTGTAGTATTCAGTTTTATCCGGTTAAAGTGGCAGCCATCGTCATCATCCGCAGCCCGACTTCACCCACTGCTGGATATAGGGCTCTCTTAGCTTGTGCCAAGCCCCACGTTCTTGTGCCAGCCTCATCCAGGATATTTCTACAGTGGCAACAATGTCGTCTGCCCATCACGCCGTGGCAGCCGACCCCAACTTATTTGTAAAATGGCTGGCGATGATGACGAAGATGTAATAGTAGAAAAAAAAATCAAAAATCGGAAGTTTGTACTAGTTGTAAGTGTTTTTCGCGTTCATGACTAGGGAAGGTAAGACTTTACCACGCCAATACAGTCCACTTGGTATTTATATATACCTACTTGATCAGCGAACTAGCCCAACGCTGCCCATATCTTCACGAAATACAGTCGTATCACAAGTCGTATGGACCCGACAAAGACCAAAGTAATACAATGTCAAGGACACCATCACTATGCTAACCACGTATTGTCTAATGCCGTGAAGAATTGTGCGAGAAATTCTGTGAGTCAGTAGCACACATGTCTTGATACAGTATTTTAAGTTAAGCCGACAGCAGCCCGACTTTTCAGTCTTAGGTTGGTCAAAGACAAGTCTAGAATATTATACAAAAAAAGTTCCAAGGACGTGGTATAGACGATGTAGAATGTTTTAGTTGAAGACATTTCTTTACAATGATATTTTTTATTACCACACGATTCCTATAGAATTTTCAGTTGCTAATACTATAGTCTATTTTCCTACAAATATAAGGTATTTTTTCCCTCGAAGTTTCCAGTATATTCTCGGAAAAAATATCAATAAGAAAATCCAGATATAGCTTAAATACAAACAATGATAATAACATTCAAGGTAATTTTCACTGTTGAAAAACAAATTCTAATCAATCACTCTAGAAAAATCTTTTAGAAGTCTTATTTGACCGCCATTTCTTTTTAGTATAAGCAGACAAGTAGACTTTACCCTATCTTATATTGAAGATATTGAATGTTGAACCCGTGACGTAAATTGTAGGAAACTAGAAACCTTAGAGTTCAAAGAAAGTACCCAAGGACCAAATAATTTAATGATGTAGGAAATATGACAACAAAGACCAAAGAATATGTTTGAATAATATGAGCACCTAACACTCTTGTTCCAGTTCACGGTCTAAGACACAATAGGTCATCTCAAGTTTATCCACACTGTTAACACTGTTGAGTTTATTCATATTACCAATGGAAATTGTAGTTTCCACGCCTAAAAGGCTCTTCATGAAATGGAATGGACATAAATAAATAAAGAAGTTTTCATGAATGGATATTAAAACAAATATTTTGATATATCTCATAACAGCTCAATATGCTCGAATATTGGTCAATGTTTTATCATAATTCTAACATATTATTGGTAACCGGTAACTGTAATAAAATTACATTAAAATGAAAGAGTCAAATGATCGAGTTAATTACTTGTCAATACAAAAATGTTGCGAGTAAATAAAAAACTAACTAAACATTTAAAAAAATACTAGAATTTCTTGGGAAGTATTAATAATAAAAAACAACAAACTATATTTGAATACTTACTAAAAACAATAGCCTTATATTCAAACTGAGTCACTTCACATAACTTACTTAATACAAAAACACAATAATAAAAAATCATTCTACATCCATAGACGACACCACCACACAGTCTTGGCAACTAAAATAATTATTCAATCAAACTAAAATGACAAGTTTCAAATATCTCCGCAGTTTACAAACTTACGCACTTCACTATGCAAATACTTCGCGAGAGAAATACGAAGGGACGAGATCGCCTTCCCCTATACGTCTGCTCGCCGCAACAACGCGACGTATACTGAAACATCGGAATCAGCCCTTACAGTTTTCCGCGACAGACAAGGACGCATATAACTAGGAAGCGGGAAATTGTGTATGTAGGGCAGAGATAGGGATACGAAGTTCCGTTTCGCACGTGGTGCGATGCGGTCAATTGCAATGCTACGGTCATTGCCATAGTGTGATCATTTTTAATCTTTTAACAGTAACCCTGTATTTATGAGTTTTTTTCCTTATATTACTCGGGTGAGCCACTTAAGGGAAGAAAAACAGGGGTAAAACACCCATTTTCCTGTGTTGACTTTAACAATTCGCGCGGGATGATAACCGGTTGACGCACTCTATTTTTTCCTGCACTCCCGGATGGGTCCTAATGAACCCATTCATTGTAAGATAGGGTAAAAGAAGATAACTTCACGCTTGATTTTTTTGGGGTAAATGAAGACGGATAATCGAGTGTCATTAGTGATGTGTTAATGACGCGTCAATAGTATGTGCTCGAGGTGACAGATGACGCTCTCGCTCTATTCGGTTCATTACACGCAAGTTCTCGTTATCTTCCTCAACGCGAAGTTTTTTCATCCGGTCTTTTGGACCGGAAATGTCAAGTATGGGTCACGAGGCTTTTATTAATGGTCATTTAAAATGCTTTTACCAATCTACTGCTTATGTATGTTGGATTCCATCAATCTATCTAGGGAAATGAAGAAGACAGGAAAAAACTATTATTTATTTTTATTTTATTAACTTGCGGCCCAACAAAATAGAACAAACGTATTAAGTTTGACTGACAGCCTGATCTTGCTACTATTATTAGAAATATACAGTGGATAAAACAGATACGAAAAAAAAATAACTGAAAGACTATTTAAACAGATTTTAGTGCTTAGGTTTAAAAAATAATATCCGCGATTGAATTTGAGCTTGTAAATTCGAAGCTTAGCTATCACATAAAACCGGGCTAAACGTACAGAACATTTTTAAGCGTAAAATTTCACCAAAATGGCTATTCAGCCTCAAAATTACAAGCACGATCTTTAGCCTAACAACCAGCCAACTAACGACTCTACCAATACCATGTACGCTCCGTCCACGTCCTGAGACGACGCGATTCGCACGTCAAGCGAAGCGCGAGCTCCACTTGTTTTCTTCGTATGTTGACGACGCGTCGCAAATCGCATTTCAGTAAATCGTAGCATGCTCCAAAGCACATCTTTCATGTATTTTCTCTGCAGGCAATGTCGCAACATGCGTATTACTTGAGGATGTAGCTCAAGGCGAAGCTGTTACACAACAAAGTATTATTTAAAAACATGCTGATAACTCAACTACCAAACTTTACATAGAAAACAGCACCAATGAACTACAGTAAATAATAGTATTATTAAACCAAACTACCAGTAACATAGTAATCTACAGGCCGGCCAGTATGCAAGGGTTTACAGTAAATTATGTAAAACACCCGTTACTTTTATGGGGGCACCATATGGGCCAGAAAGTTGAAGTGAAATCGTAAAAAGTTTTGTAATACGAACTAGTTGGTACTGCGTGTTGGTACGTATCGATGGGTTTTGTTTTGTACTTCGAGCTGGAGAACGTTGGTTTCATATGGAAGGACAAGTTCTCATTGGGTGACCAAAGACGTGACTTGATGTTAAGTTCTATTGAGAATTAGTTGGCTAATAATCTTCCGTAATCTATTAATAGTTTTGTAATTAATCTTTGACTGCATTTTTAAACGTTAACGATTTTTTTGTTGTGAGTGAGTTCACTAAAAATGCATTATTTGTGATTAGTTACAAAATTTTATATTGTTATTGTGTGCGCTATTGCATTGGGTTACCTACCCTGTAATAATAGACGTAAGATGGAGAAAATAAAATTAAAATAAAATAAAATATTGTTTACAAAATAAACGCTAGCTGCGTCTTACGATAGCGACTGTGGGAAACTCACTGGAGTTCCTAATTAATGAGGCCTTATACTTTCTTCGAATATTCCACTAAGTTTAGGCAGTTAATAATACTTTTATTCATTTCCAGAGAAAACATCACGTTTTTTACTTTAATCATACCCTCAAAATTGCAGACGACCATTTTATGACCACAAGGACCAATCCACGTATCAAATTATTCAAATTCAAGCTACTGATGCAATAAACACCGCTACCACTGATGAAACATCGTAGCACCGTAGCCGCTGGCTACGGTGCTACGCCGACCGCTTTAATTTCACTTAGGGGTATGCGTGCACTTGTTAGTCCAATGATTGTGAGGTGGCAGGCCATTGTGGGGAATAGTGGGCTATTGTTCCTAAGGTATTAACTCGCTGCTACAGTGAAGGATCATGTGACGGAGGGGAACACTGGAGTCATGCTTTGTATCTCTGAAAGGTTGGAGTTTCAATTACCGGGGACAGTTCATGCAATCATGTTTCGCATGGGGCATGTGACGTTGTTGATTGGTGGTAGGTTTATCTTACTAAAGTAATTTATTATATACGCTACGCTTATATGGACAAAGTAAAATAGGAAGTTATTACAAATATCAAAGGGCACCAATTTGGAATGCTTCATATATTTAGTTGTACTTCGTGTATGTCCATAGGCGGGCTTAATGCTTGAGGCATTCTGTATCAGTCAATGACAACATTGGATAGGTTACAAAATAAAAATAAAAACATTCCAAAATGATTTTATTCCTAAGCTCAACTCAAGGAACAATCGTTTAACTATGACACCACTTATAGACAACAGACATCTAAGACACTCAAACATACTATGATGGCTACATAAAACGTGCCTCAACAAAACCACCATCATTATATTCTTCCACTACACCCCATACACTTTCATGACTACCTTTAAAATACCGACCCCACACGCAATAATACCACAAATCATTGAACGTATAAAGTTGACCGACGGATTTAAAAGGACCAGATAACGCGGAGGACCAAATAACTCGATGAGAAGATTCTTTTGATCGGTGAAGCGTTCAACTCGCGTGTCCTATGGCTACTTCTGAAGAAAGTGAATCGGCGGTTTTTGAGAAGGGAGACTGTGTATGTGGGTGACGTCATGTTTAGAGGTAATGACACCGTGGAAAGATAACTAGTAAACCAACAAGGCCCTTTTTATTAAACCACTTGCTTTAATAGGACGGAGACGTTATATCTACGACGCTCAGGGGTAATGTAGCTTCCCAATCGTCAAAGAATTTTCGGAATCGGATCAGGATTCCAAAAGATTATCCACTACAACCAAACTTACAAACATACAAACCTTATCTCTTTATAATTTTATTATCGACTAGCGACCCGCCCCGGCTTCGCACGGGTGCAATGTAGATACTAATGTTTTTTCTACTATAATATGCATGTATTATACATATAAACCTTTCTCTTAAATCACTCTATCTATTGAAAAAACCGCATCAAAATCCGTTGCGTAGTTTTAAAGATCTAAGCATACATAGAGACAGACAGACAGCGGGAAGTGACTTTGTTTTATACTATGTAGTGATACGCGAGGTGAAACACAACAAAACGTTTAAAAACGTGTAAAACAAAAAAGGTAGCCAATTATCCGATGCCACAGCTCCAACTGACTCACCACGTCTAGGGGCTCCATGTGTGTGACCTGATTCCGATGATTTGTTCCTAGTTGAAATACTGTATTTTAATACTACTAGTACGTCTACAGTGATAATGATGGTCTTTATGGTATGGTTGTTGCTAAGTAAGGTAATATTGTTATCTTAATTTTAAAGTGTGCTATATATTTAATATGAGGGTAAGGATCTTAAGTAGTACGACTTATAAGTTTGTTTTGGGACGTACTTTCTGTTAAGTAAAACGTTTCATTAACTGAAAAGTGCCCATATAACAAAGTGGTATAGAGATCATAATTTATTGCATGTTAAGGAAAGTTTTTTCCTTAAGATATTATATTGTTTATTCTAGAGAGAGTCGAGGATCTAAAAAAGGCAACAGTGGTACTTTTAATCCTCAAAATAACCTAAAAATTACAACAAAGGTACTTGCAATCCTCAAAATATCCTATCGTATCCATAGATCTAAGTACAAAACACTAGCTCTTCTATCAATACCTTCCTTTAAAAAGGCAGTACACGCAATAAACGGGTGTACTGCGGTAAAAAGCTTTCAACTCAACCGATCTGCGATAGAAGCCGTGACCCTATTAGTGAGCCATGTCTACTATTATCCCAGCGTCGGGAACACTCGTCGGGCACACTGCGCGCCCGCGGCTCAAAGGACCAGAGCTTTATACAGGGCTTTCATTAGGTTATACAGTGTGATGGTATGACAAGTTTTTAAGAGCCCTGTATTGAGAGGCTCCTGGGCTATGATTGATAGATGAGAGATGAGAGTGCTCTTTGTATATTGTGTGTGAAATTAGTATGCATTGAGCTTTGAGTTACAAATAATTTTTTTACTGGTCTTTAGTCAGACAGAAAAATTGGTCCAACTTTGTTGCTCAACGAAATTGTCTGACCGTTGGACTGCCAAGTCTCGAGTTTGAACCCAAGACACGCACCTCTGATTTTTCGGAATCATGTGCATATTGTATAATTATCACTTGCTTCGGTGAGGGAAACATTGCGAAGAAACCAGCATGCCTGAGAGATGTTTCTCGGTGGCATGTAAAGCCAAGTCAGAGGCCCATGGGTGGCATACAAACTCTGACACCAGGTTAGGCTCTCACCACACCATAAGGGAGGGAGGGGGGTACACATGTTCAAATTAAAAAGCAAAACTTCACTAAAAACATCTTACTTAAGTGTCATTTTTAACAAAGAAAAAAAATTAAAACTGACTGCGCGCACTAATATGAGTACCAAAGAACGAACGATAACTTGAAAAAAACATCTGTTTATACGATAAAATATTCCGCACCATCATAAAAGTAAGCGAAAATTAAATCAAATTCTTCACATAACTTACAGTTTCTTTAACCATAAGTGACGTGAAGTTGCAAGACACACAGCGTTCTTGGCGAGAACATGACCAATAAATCATGCTCCGCCATCTTATTTTTACACAACTTTTGTTAAGGAAGCGCGGACAACGCCGGAATATTTAATAGCTTTATTTTAATAAATTATAATTAGCCTCGTCGTGTCCTTATGACGTATGAGCTCATGCTGTGGACCTGTTTATTGGTCCTTTGGAACGAATTACATGCCAATGTAATAAAACTGTCAGACAACAGGTGACACGCGATAATCACGATCACGATTCGACAACTTTACAAGCCTCTTCCATAGTCTGTTTCACATACATACCTACATCCATAACCTTCTAACGGCCTGTCACGCTTGTAAGCGGAGACTACAGAATATCACATGCTGCTACGATCTTTCTGCTGCTTTTGCTACGTTTAATTGAACAGCACCTGTCTTGAAAATATGTCAATTTTGTCATATTTTGATATTAATGTGCTGCATTATCAATTTTATTAATAAGCCCCGGGTTTACGTACGAAAGATTTTTAATGTTATATTTTTAACAATATGATTTTCAAATGTTGGTCATGAAATCCCGAAACTAAATTCAATGAATTTCCTCTAAGTGCTTTGTGATATCCACGCACTATATCCCTAGCCCTGCGAGTACGTACGGACCCGAACTCGAACTAGCATCCGTCTCCACCCCGACTGTTCCCCTAGGCCACTGCCGATGCCGCTTTAAATTTCAAATTGAACTCCATCCATGCATTGTAGATTGCATCCATTTCGTCTACGAGTAGGTCTGCTCCTCTAGTATAATCTAATTGTTTATAAATACGACTGCTACTTCTGTTATGTTTAAGGTAAATAAATGTTAATCTAAGAATCAGCCAGTTGTAAATTATAATATGATTTCCGCCTTTGTCAATTATCATTCATAATACCTATGTAAAACTATAATGCGTAAGCACCCTATAAGGTGCCCACTGTAGGCTGGAACACAGACATTCTCTTTAGGAGAGAGTGATTGGGCTGCAATTCACTACGCGGGCCCTGTGCAGGTTGATGGTTGTCACAAATTTTGATACTACACGCCTTGTATTAATAATGGTCACAAAACTAAACAAATTAACTTTCCCATCATACTTTGCTTTCCAACATTGTTTTTCTACCAATTTACATCATAACACGCAATTTATAAACTAATAATTAAAATACGCAAAAGCGTTAAACTTTCTCTTTTAACATTTTTTGTCCCGTTCTGTCGCGGGATGCGGGCCGGCAAATGAAGCGATCGCGTGTCCCACCATCATTCTTCAAACACCCTGTACTCGCCCTTTGTGTACAGGGTGCGTGCGGATGTCCGGGCCGAGGGTAGATGGTCCGGGTTGCATCTTGGAAGCCTACGTGAGTAAGTTTAAGTGACTACGTCCCTGGAGGGATTGAGGTGTATTTTCGGATAAATGCACTTGAATGGAAATATTGTGGACAGATTTATTAAGATAGGAAGAGAGCCAATAACACATTTTCAGTTATTAACCCGAACTATGCTGGCATTTTACATTGAACCTATACGTAACTCTGTCACTGGGTAATACAATCAATACACAAACAATCAGTCAGGGGCTTTTTCACAAGTCTACCTTAGTATTAAAATGTAAACTTAATAACAAAGACTACAATCATTTGGTTTCAAAAATTCTACTCATATAAAAACATCCTGTAGACGAATTGCGGCAGGTACGCGAGCCGCTGACGTGCGACGGTTAAAAACGAATTATAACGGAGCACCCTGTAGCCGGCCATTTGTCATGAGAGCCAGTGACGTGACCAAGAGTAACCATCGAGTCTAATCGAGTGATGGTCAAAAATCGATTTCAAATTCGGGGCTGAACATGAATATTTTGTTGTGCAATATCGAGCTACACATATTTCAATGCTTTGACGCTTTGCAAAACACTAGACTAGATAGATATACTATTAGGATCATAGTTATATAAGCATTAGGCATGTTATACCTAAAGTATTGGGTAGGGGTGTACCAATAGTACACATTCCGCCAGTAATGTTTGAGTCCTATGTAGGAAATACGGGGTGAGCCTATTGTCATCAACCGGGCACAAATGCAGACTGGGCTACTATCGAGAAATTAATTAATCCATAACACGTTGATTCAACATGCTATGATAACCGCCGCCACCAGAACCTCGCGGAGCAGTGACCGACGCAATTCGATCTCTCGGTGCATCGGTTCACCGCCCCGCGTCCGCACTTCCTCACGCCACCGGTACAGTGGCGTGAAGACTCACGCCTCTAGGTCCCATGGCGGTGACCCGGCCAGTGCACAAGCCGCCTCGTAGGAGATTGTACGATACCCCCTGATAGACCTGACGGCCATCGCCCTCTGTGGTTTTCGCAGTATCGCGATGCTGCCGGCCGTCAGGTCAGAGGCCCACACCGGGGCCCCGTACAGGGCCATGGATCGCAAAACCTGCATTCAACTAACTATCCTGCATTTAGCTGCTTCAATTAAATTTGCTCAATGAATGTCGAAATTTAAAATTTTCACAAATTTTGTTTATTCCTTTCTTTTATACACTTTGACATTTAATGATTTGACATGAATATTTACTTTGTTTATTATTTTTTATATTTGTAAATTGTAACATGTAATGATTTTTAAGAACATTTATTTTGTAAGTGTTATTTTTTTTGTTTTTTGTTAATTTTTGCTATTGTCTGGCAGTTTGAGTACAATAGGCGGCCTACACAAATGTCCTTTCTTTGGTATTGTTCGTCGTTTCGTTGAGCTCCTTGAGTTATGAGACGAGCTACACGATAACTGACAAATGCTTGCACTAGCTGGACAGGTCCACTCAAATCTGTCTGGTTCTTTCTTCAAAAGACCATCTCACACACACATCTGCAAAGTCCTCATATGAGTTTATCAAGATTATGTCTGGACCTTACAAGATACTATGACCTCTGAGTTTGTTGGCTGTTTCTTCTCAGAGTAGTCAGGTACGAAACACCGGCCTCATCTAGTTTTGAAAAAGAAGACGTGTAAAAGTGTTTGTAACAACCGATTTGCAAAATAAACATCAATTATCATTTACTGCCTACCAGTACTGAGCACAACCAACAACATTCTGAAACACAGTCGCCCGGTAACTTCTCGTACTGCAGCGACAAATGAGCATCCCCCAAATTTGTTCGATACCCAACCGTTCGATAGCTTCACCACGACGTGTCCCATCACTTGACTACGGGCCGCAGTACCGCATAGACCAAGAGACAGGCAACTATTAATTTACGAAATAGCGAAACAAAGAGCGGATCTGACGGAATCATTAATTGTGCCAACGATTGATGATTGCTGAATAATAGACCTGTGAATGATATGCGCGCTTACGGCATTAATTTTGATTCGTTTTGATTGATTGATTGAATTAATCAATCGTAGTTTGTAATCTGAAACTGTAGTTTTATGCTTGGTAAAACGTGTTATTTCATATTCATTTCATGGCTCATAACAATTTTATATCCTGTCAGCAATTATGTAAGTATCCAATTTCATTTGAAGAGGAACTTTTTGAAATCTGTCATAATTCAAATCACTAAATTGCCGAGATAAAAGATCTTATAAACAAAAACTTAGTCGTAAAGTGACGAAGTGTTGAAGAAACTTTTCATTTCTGATTTGAATCACTTATTTAGGTCGGCCCGTTAAAACTGTAAATTAGCCTTTACTTGTTTTCAAAATAATTGTGTCTTGCTTTCTTATTTCCGATGTTGATCATATACCTAGCCTATTTCCAATCTGCTTTAGGGTCGGCTTCTAGTTTAACTAGATACAGCAGAATACTAGTATTCTATATATGTACCTACAGAGACTGCAAAATATCCCCTGGCTCCAGACCTACAATGTAATCCAGATGAAAACACATTTTTTCCAGTTACGGCGGACTTAAACAAATAAAGTTAAAGTGTGGTTATCTGGCCTTACTATCAGCTAAGTCATTTTTAATTACCTTCGTAATTGGTTTGCGTTAGTCGTTAGTTACCGCGGTGGAAATAAATCTGAAAAGGCTTTGTGTTCGCCATTCATTGACGACATTGGACGAAGTGAATTTTTTATAGAATTTTTATCGGGCTTTTGATAAATGGCGATCGAATTGGAAATGGTGGAGTGTCTAGTTTTGCGCGTATTCCGATCAAGATTGTCAGTTTGGCTTTTACAGTTTTTTGCCGTTTGTGGAAAGGATTTGTGCTTAGAAGGTAGTTTAGGTACGGAAGCTATTAGGGAGCAATATATTTGTACACGTTACCAAATTTACGGCCTTACGGGTTATTAAGTAAACCACCAAAGTATGTCGAGTACTTGCTCCCCTCGAGGTGATTGACACCACAACTCATTTTAGAGGATTAACTCGAATGTTAAAAATACTCTAAAAAGAACGTCCTTAAAAAAGGAATCTACTTATTCGCCTGGCACCAGTTTTCGCTCGTCCGCGTTAGTAAGTCAATTGACCCGCAGAACTATATCCAGCAGACCTAGAATAGACTCAAAAGAGACCGAAACTAATTAGCGCTCAACAAAAAAGGAAAAAAGGCGAGCAATTTGGTTCGATTCGAGAACTCTTCGCTACAGAGCTATATTGCTTTCGCGATTTGGTTTCCAAAGGTATAAACAAATAGGTGTTCTCGAAAAAAAAAACTTTAAAACCCATATCGGCCACACATCAAGTTGAGTTTCCAAGTTTTCACTAAAACTCCAAACATTTTTATTACTTTTTCATTAATACTAGCCATCCTGAATTCAACTTAAATTACACTAACAAAGAGTTGATATACGTTCAAAAGGAAATAACAGCAATCGAAAACATGAATTTCGATAGACTTTAGAACCGTTCACATAGTAAATCTCAATACAGCCAAACGCGTTTAGACTTCTGGCGGGACGCCAACGCTTGGATTATGTTAATACTGGATACGGTAATAATAGGCTTAGACGAAGAATTAAGGCGTTTTTTATCTGAGAATTGTGGAGGTTTATCCTTGATTACTACATTCTGGAATTTTTCGGCTTTTTGCCAGGTCTTGGAGTTAGGTAATTGTGTGCTCATTAGCAAGTCCTAAAGGAGTTATTTCTTGAAATGTGGAGTTGCTTCTTGAATCGTTTATTAATATATTTTTATTTTTCCCTGGAACGATATTTTAACTTGCTTTAGCTTTGTCATTCTTTTAGAAAATGATAATTAATACAAAACTACTTCCATCATATAATTACTTTGGAAACTGTTTACAAGGTGTAGTTTTGCATCCTCGTCAAAATTCAGGAGGTTGTCATAGAAGACGTAAATAATCAATATAAATTACGGTACCTGGTCAATAATAATAAACGTTACTTTTTTTAGTTGTTTTTATTTGACACTAGTTCAGAATGAAGCCCTTCTCAAAAGTGGAGAATCACCCATTTATCGAATAAACGTTTGCGTTTGTTTGTGTGTGTGAAAGCGCGTTTATACTGCTAGTATTAGATGGGCCGCGTTTTAATACGGGTGGCGTACATTTACCGAATTCCAATATAAAGATATAAAGAATAAAAATATAAAATATACCCTACCCATTTTATTATTGTTTTGGAAGTCAAGGAGGTGTTACCTCCTTGACTTGACGAGGATGCAAAACTTAAGACACACATCATTTACATCATTTTAATATGTTTAAATATTCAGCTTTAGATGATACAGAATGGAGCACAATATTCAACAGGATGAAGAAAAGGTTATTTGAAGCTAAGCATGGAGGCACCGACTATCAATCGTTGAATGCAATGAAAAATAAACTCTATGCGTTGGAGGATATGACTGACTTTGGTTTACTTAATTGATATAAAATTCCTATTGTGCCAGATACCCAATATAATCCATTCTACTGGCTTCATGAGAAACATAAGAAAAGATGCCTTTTCAAAATATAGGATGAAGGCTAAGTCCAAATGATCTTTTTTGCTGAGATCTCAATCCAACTTTTCCCAGATCTATGACTAACCTCAAGGCAGGACTCAACCAACGTTGAAATCCTTACAACACCGCAGACGACCAATAGAGAGCAATTCTTCGAACACACAATACACTTTCAACCTTACTAAAACCACATAAAGTCCAAGTTAGCCCAACAACAAAAAGATATCTCGTACAATCAGATACGAGTTAATGAAATAAATGGATTATACACCCATTGTCGGCAGTTACAATGCAGTTTTTATTCGTTTGTTCAAGTTTATGATTTCCAATTCGTACTCAACTGTTTATAATGAAGCACTCTTTTAAGGGGAGCTGCATTCACTTTTTGTTGGGACTGTTAATGCCTTTGGCGATTTTAAAGGAATGAGAATCGCGATATATTATCATGTCTTTATTTTCTGCAAAAGAGGAGCTCGGCGGAAGTGTATCCGACCATAGGTCGATTTCGGGCTGAAGCCGAAACCGAAGCCGATTGATTGGTTACCGCCACAACCTTCGGCCCCAGCCAATTGTTTAATAACCCTAAGAAATTAAAAAAAAATGAATAATGTAATGATTTTTTTGATCTTTCAAATTAAAAAGTTTATGTTGATTGACTGTAGCTAAAACTTAACGAGAAGAGTAAAATTACCTTGCAACTTGACAAAAATAATAACACTGAAAATGTGTGACCCCCCTGCTCTCCGAGCGTCGCCTCTTCCATCGCGTTCTTGCGCATTTGTCCAATTTCAGCGCTTGCTAGAAACCTTCGAAACCGAAAGTTTGTCGAAGGTAGTTTTTTCTCTGAGAAGAAATACTGAACATAACACAAAGGTCAGTCTCTTTTAAAATAAATCAATTAGTGCCACTATAAATTCAACCCTCCCGATCCGATCCCGAAATTAAATTAATTTGAAACATCCACTAACATTTCCATACTGCACTTCAAAGAATTTAATATAGCGGAACATGTGACAGACGGGTGGGGTGGGGGGACCGAGGTTACCTCGTAACCCGCGCGCTGTCACACGTCAGTCATCATTCGTCACGCGCGCGGAACACACGTCAAAGATATTGCGCTCAGATTGCGTTTAATTTCACTGGGGTGCAGTTACATGCGGCGGATCGAATTTGAGAAGTTTGTTTTGTAAATCTGAGTCGGGAGAATTAAGGTTGTTGGCCGTTGATTTGGTATGCTTAATTCAAGATTTTGCATATTATTAGAACATGTTTGTTTATACGATGACAAAATGGACTAGAATTTGTAACTGTGAAAAGAGCCTAATTCACTCACTCACCATCTCCATAGAAACTGCATTCTCCGGGTGTATCTCGTCTTCCCCCGATCTCAACGCGAATATGTAAACACTTAGCAACTTTACTGCAATCAACATAAATATATTATAAGAAACATAAATAATTGGTATTCACACACACAGACCCCCACCCACACACCTCCCCCACACACACCCACTCACACCCACGCCCTCACATACACAAACACCCACATGCACATTCACATACCTGCACCCCCTATTTGTAATTTAATTTAATTTTATCCTGGCTGTATTGTTTTGTATTGTAATTTGTTTAATTTAATTTTTTATTTTAAAATTAATATTGTCTTTTAGTTAAATTTTCAATCCAAATTTGTTTTAATGCTGGTTTTATTCGAATTTTATTTTTGATTTAATAAGATTATTTAAATTGCTTTTATTATAATTTAATTTTCTATTTCTATTTTGTATTAGTGCATAGTTAATTTTTAATGTTGTCTAGTAAAATTAATTTTAAATAATATAATTATGTCACCTTTTTGCACCATAAAACTTGCCCAATTGTTACCTAAATGGAAGAAGTCACTGGCTCCTGAAATACAGGTATTCTAACCTAGCTCTGGAGCCAGGGTCTCAAATTTTTCTGCAACCTGTTTTTGTGGCAATAAAGAAATTTATTTATTATTATTATTATAAATAAATAAAAAATAAAAAACTTTTATAAGTGATTTTCTCCTACTGTTCTGATTAAAATTTCATGTTGTTACGAACATAGTATTTTGGAACTCCTATTTTTATGTAACAGATCCTATCTCAATGTTACAATCGTTATTTCTCGCAAAAAATGCTTTTAAATTTAGGTAAGTCTATACATATTAGTGCTCGTGATTGTAGACCCGGCGCGTATTCAGCTTTGCTGCAAGTAGGTTCACTTCAGCATCAGTTGGTTAAGAATGGTTGTCAGACTTCGTGCCACGACTGTCAAAGATTACAAATGACAGCCATGACACACAGCCTAACGAGGCAAGGAGGAAACTCAGTATGTAATGAGTGGTCACCCAACCACGGAATGACCTTGACAAGCACTGCTTAACCTTGTAAATCGGCCCGTTCTACCTTGTGATTTTTTAGCTACAAGCCTAATTATCTCACAGCAAGAGTATTTAACTTAGTCTAAATTAGGAAATATCACTTTAAACAAAGACAACAAATAATTAAAGTCTTAGTTAGTTATCAGAGAATCAATTGCCGTACTGAAACAAAAAGGTACTTTCGAAGTTGAGTCTTATTCATTCGAGCCTCTCCGAACCATTTGCTAATTGGAAATCTAACAAAACGATATTATTTGGCGCTATTTATGAAGATATTTTAAAGCCTGCAAAAGTCAAACTCAAAGCATTTATTTCAATTAGACCATTACAGGCACTTTTGAATGTCAAAACATAAAAAAAACTAAGCTACAGTCCCAGTCACAGGGCATAATAACTTGTGAAAGTACTGTAGTTGCCCATTCGAAAGCGTAGATCTCTATGGAGAAGAATGGGCAAGAAACTCCATGAACACTCTTTTAAATCATTATGTTGTTACAAAGTCTTGGTTACATCATTCATGTCTAGATTATACATATATGTGAGAACGATGTAGAAAGACGTGCGAGTAAGAGCGTCCAGATTAAAAAGATAAAATGAACAATTCAAAAATACAATAATCCATGGCAGCTGCGAAATGACCAGTCCCTACTGACAGCGCCCGTTCACGCACAAAACGCATGGATCAGCCATCATTCAACTCAACCATTTTGAAGGGAACTAAACGACCCGACACACGCGCCACCATCAGCGAGACATTTGAGTGAGCATGACATTCTCTCAACCGCCAGGGCAAATTCGAGGCAGTAAAAGCTGTAAATGGTAGCTTTATCGTACATAGAACTCACACATGTGCTATGCAATTATATAATACTAAGAGACTGAATTTATACAATGCAAAGATATATTTACAATCTTCTGCAGCTTCCACAATAACTTCACAAAGTAATCAATTAGTTTGCCCCTATGGTTGTGGAGCAGGACCAGCATTGAGCCAAGCATTTTTATCATCAATGTAATCTCCTAACTTATAGTATGCTTGCCTACATAGTGTGCGTTTTATACAAGATTTAAACTTCGTCTCATTCAGTTGTAGAATGCCGGGAGGAATTTTATTGTAACATTTTAAACAGTACCCCTTGAAAGATGAGTCTACTTTAGCTAGCCTGAAACCTGGCTGAACTAGTTGGTCCCTGGTTCTAGTATTATAGTCTGTCGCCTCTTTTACTAAATAAATGCAGATTTTTTCTAAAGTACATGATATTTGACGACCCGAATGGCGCAGCGGTAGTGAGGCTGCCTTACGTTCATAGGGTTCCGGGTTCGAATCCCGGTAGGAGCAAGTGTTTGTGTGATTAAGCATGGACATTTGTTACCGAGTCATGGTTGTTTATATGTATAATAAGTATGTATTTACAAACAAAAAGTATCTATGTAGTATATCAACTATCTAGTTAAGTGTCCACGACACAAGCCTCGTTGCTTAGTGTGGCACTAGATGGCGCTGTGTGTAATGTCTAGCGATATTTATTTATTTATTTATTTATTTTCATAGATGTATTGGCAAGGTACTGTCATATGTTAATTTCCTTAAACAATTCTCTTAGAGAATCGCGCCTACGTAGATTATATATGGCTCTGATGGCTCTTTTCTGCAGAATAAATATAGACTCGATGTCTGCAGCCCGTCCCCGTAGTAAAATACCGTATGACATAATACTATGAAAATAACTAAAATAGACTAGCCTCGCGGTATCTACATCAGTAAATTGACGGATTTTTCTAACAGCATATGCTGCTGAACTCAGCCGTCCTGCAAGAGATGTTAAATGAGGACCCCATTGTAGCCTTGAGTCGAGCGTGATTCCTAAGAAAACAATTTCATCGACGAATTTTAGTTTCTCTTGATTCAATACTATGTCACAATAACCACTTTTGACATTTGGTAGAGTAAACTTAGTTAGCACTTAGTTTTTTAGGGTTCCGTACCTCAAAAGGAAAAAACGGAACCCTTATAAGATCACTTTGTTGTCCGTCCGTCCGTCCGTCCGTCCGTCCGTCTATCAAGACCGTTTTTCTCAGGAACGCGTGGAGGTATCAAACTGAAATTTCTATATGATACTTAGTTCTACTGTCCCTGGAAGCTGTAGAAAAATCAACCTTCTAAGTCAACGCAATCAAAAGATACAGCCACTTAGGCCGCAAATTTCCGCAAATTTTCGAAACTCGCACGGGAATCAAAACCTACAGGGTACTTCCCGTGAACTTAGAATCTTGAAATTTTGTACGAAGTCACGTCTTATAGTACAGATATAGGAAAAATTACGAAAACCGTAAATTTTTAGTTTCGTCGTATAAAAAAAAGTTATATACCCACAGGTTTGTACGGAACCCTCGGTGCGCGAGTCCAACTCGCACTTGACCGGTTTTTTCCCATTCAATACTAAATTATTCGCGGTAAACCAATTATGGACCTGCAGTAGGGCGCTATTTACTTCATCAAGAGTTGAGGTACGTCTGTTAATCTTAAATATTAAAAAAGTAGCGTCAACACCATTTGTGGTTGGTTTTTAGATAAATGGGGTAGATCATTAATATAGACTAGAAAGAGGAAAGGACCTAATATCGAGCCTTGTGGTACACCCATCCTTACTTTTAAACCCATTGAATTGACACCATTTATTTGTACTTGCTGATGTCTATCGTTTAAATACGATTTCACTAAACTGAGCGCAAGTTTCCCTAAACCGTAATGCTCAAGTTTAAGGATTAGGATTATTAGTTATTGTAGTTTTAAATCTCACTTTGATTTTGTTTCCTGGAATTGTTTAAGCTGTTAAGCGGAATAAGCTGCGGTTTTCTCTTATTGCTGTGAAATAAATATTTTCAAGAAGCTTTAGAGGCTAGTTATTTTATTCTTAAGCTTAGCTTTTTCTGGTCTGTTGCCAGGTTCATTTTTTGCTGCTCTAGTACAGAAAGCTTTAGTTTCTAACAAAACAATTTACTGTCAAATCTGAAATGTTTCCCGAATAATATTTCATTTAAATAAAAACTATTTAAAGATAATTTTATTGATCACATTTTAAGGATGGCGGATGTGGACATATTTCTCATTAGAGCCTCTTATTCTAAATAGAGTCCTTTTTCCAGTAGTGGGACAGTATGGGCTGATATAATTTTAAGGTGCCAAGGTTGAAAACGTAATGGCAAATTCTATGCAAAAGGTTTCAGCTCCAACCATTTTCCACCACACAGATCAAATGCCAGTTTTCCAAACCTGCTATAAAAAGAACTTTAATATTGATCTTTGATCAGAAGTTCAATGTTTCGGGCACCCCACCGATCTTGTAAGCACAAGCTTGTTCTCGATGTGGGCTAAGTATTTACTATCAGTGCGGATCAGTGACAGATGAGCGATTGTTGCAATTTATCACAGGCGCGTCCTCGCACCGCGTGCCCTATTTAGAATGTGGCCACCGAGTGAGCTGCTAACAAGGCGATCTGACGAAGGGAAGGATTATTGATACTAGGTTTTCCACCAACCAGGTTTATTGAGCCGTAGCATGTCATAAAATCACGCTTACAGTCCCAGAGGGGCTAGACAGAGGTATCTATAGTACACCCATGTTTTGCCAGTTATGCTTAAGTCTCATGTTAAGGGGCGAGCCTATTGCCGTCAACCGGGCACAAATTCAGACTCCAGACTGCTAAAACTGAGGTATATTGAGTTTAATTATATTAGGGTAAGAGACAAATTCTCAAAACCTTGTCATAAACTTTTGACTCATTAGATGCCTCATTTTGACTTTTTGAGCTCCAGTTTTACTTTTTGCCTTGCAAACCACTTCAGTTTTGAATATTATTCAAAAGTTACTTACCGTCGACACTTACTTTGTGAGGCAACCGTGTGTTTTGTGGCCCCACTGCAACCGTATGTATGTATGTCGCCCATGACATGTGGCTTGAATCGCATCGCACCTCCTGCGTGTAAAAATATATATATCGCTCTAATCTATTATCATATGTTTTCTACATAAATATCAAATATTAATCGTTTGTTCCGATTTAATCCTATTATTTTATTATATGTATTGCTGTCCATGACTCTGTAAAAGGCAATCTTAAATCTATAATGGAATTTTTTAATAAGTAAATTGTTTAAACCGACCCATTGGCTCCTAATTAATTTAACGTCATTCAATATCTGCAAGCGAATGTAAAATCAAGAAAGAAAGAAAATTTTGATTAAGATAAAAACTTCAGTTTTTTTTTTCGTAAAAATCCTTCCTAATTATGAACTTCAAAAATATTAAGCAAATTTTTTAATTTTTTTTCCCACTCTTTAATGGGCCTGACCCAGTTGCGACTTTAACAATTTTTACATTTAAAAGTCCACATCTTTAACTTTTTTCTGGGAAGTTCATAAAACTCGGGGAAGAATGACTCCATGAATGATTGATAATGAAAAACTCGTGCTCCCCGACTCACTCTCGTTAACTTTCACGGCGAGCTTGTTCTTGTATTATTTCTTTCTTTCTTTTCTTGAATATTCACGAATGGAATTGAAAATTTTATTGATCGGAACGCTTTGTTTTAGTCGATAGTATTGTCGACTGAGACCTAGATTGGTTACGTACCTACGTATCTGTGGACCACCTTCCTACACCTGATTTAATTCCTATATGGTTGCAATTTATCCGTGTCACTGTGAATGTATCAACGCAGACAGCTAATATTCCAATGACAGTTTAAAATTTGATGTGGAAGACTGCTACGATTAATCAGCCTCAGAATCAAACCTAAGATATCACTACCAAGCTCCAAACCACTTACCAATCAACATCATCTGCCTCGCCTTTTCCCAACTATGTTGGGGTCAGCTTCCAGTCTAACCGGATGCAGCTGAATACCAGTATTTTACATGGAGCGACTGCCTATCTGACCTCCACAACCCAGTTCGTACTGGGTGTCCAAACTACTTATCAATAACCGGCATAAATAAATCTAAAAAATGGAAACATAATTCTCTGGTGTATCTTAATTATTTAGGTATGATTTCGACCCCTGAAGTTAAGTAACCCTTTTTCACCTCGTTAAAATTGCGAAGACTTATTAAGTGTCAGTTTAAGGGGTGCCTTAACTTCGGTTTTACGAATAAATGAGTCAACGGCAACGGCGCAAATTATCATAAACGGTGGCTGATTCATACATTTTTCATGCTTAAATAATAATTACTTGTAACCCTACCAGACGGCGCAGATATTTTATGAGGGACATTTTTTTCTTTTAAACTTTCTTTCGTATTTCAATAACCTTTATGCTTAACAGACTACCAGAAGTTTTATTGAAGTACATCCAGTGCACCCTACCTCATGGGTTTTCGCCTTGAAGCTTAATCAAAGCTCATAATATAAAAATATAGTACAGTTAATTAACTCGCTCGCATGAAACTTTTACCCGAAAAACTGCGTCACTGTCCTACGGTAAAATCCTCAAATTCAACGTGATGCCTTTCGCTTCTATGTCAACTATTATTACTTCCTTAATCTTATTCTTTATTTTATACAAAATTAAAAGATATACGCACAAATGGCAAGATATAGCTTATGTACAACGGCTAGCTTAATCAAGAATTGGGCATCAATTCCTCTAAAAATCAAAATAAAGCTGAAAGCCGGATACTCTTAAAAGTCTCACTAGAGCATAATCTAGTTAATTCCACTCTGCAAGAATAATTGCCTAAAACTGTGCACTACGCGCCAGTACTAATACATATATTAGTACGAGTAGTGGTATGACGGTAGCTACGTAGTATAGTGCGGTAGGTAGGTCCTCGGCAAGCTGGCATCGAAATAAGACAATACTTTTGCGTCACATCAAAGCGAATATTCGTTGGCGGCAGATTTCGCACAATTCAATAAATAATCGGCCGTGTGAGATGTGTGGTACAAGTTGTCCACTTTTTAAAGGGTTTTCACCCCGAAGATACTAAAAGGTGATAAAAAAATTATAAGAAGAGGTACTAGGACAATAATAGACTGGTATTTTTTATAGATTTAACAGGCTAAACACTTTTTAAGATGAATTCCAACAATGACACTGATTTGCACATATTAATTGCGTTTTAGAGCTGTCAATGTTATTCTTGCTATGGAATATTGACACTTACTGCTCTGGAACGCGGTTCAGATTTGCTGAGTGAATCAGTTTTAGTCATGAATTTTGACCTACGTTGTTTGATTTACAGACTCAACGTTCCGTCCCTCAATCGCTATCTCCTTTGCCTTGCTAACACATTTTTATATAAAAATCTGTGTGTATGTCGGACCTGCATCCAATATCCGCGCGTCTGTCCGAGTTTAGGAGCGAGTGCGGGTGACGCCGCGATTATTTTGTACCCGCCGACTTTGAGCAGGGAACGCTATCACGCTTGTGTTTTGTGGTATAAGCAGAACGGGAAATAAATCGAGTAATGCATGGCCTCAGTTTTTATTTTATTTTTGAATATTAAGGAACCGCGGTGAGCCAAACGGGTTTTGGCGTACAAATAAACGAACTCCAAAGTTGTGTTTAGGAGTGTTAAACATATATTTTAGCTTGGCTTGATTTAGCATAGTCGGATGGCAGAATTGTATGTACTTTTGGCAAGAATCCGCTTAGCGTAGCTTGAATTGTGTCGAACCGGGCATGATCCAGCGATGGTGGAATCCAAATGAAGTTTACCGATAGCCACTTGCCACATGTTACCCGGATATATGTGTAGTCATTGCTGCGGGCCGGCCTTGCTGTAAAAATACTGCTGAATCGAATGTGAGGACTCGACCATGTTTATCACACATCAAGTAAGCCTAGCTTAGTGCCTAGGTATGCAATTTGACATGCAATTATGACACAAAGACTGCTATTCATTATTTGTATTTTTTCAGATTTTTTTGTGAAAACATCTTCGGAACTGGGTACTGAAATTAATAAGCATGATCTAAAAATACCGACCGCATAATTAATTAAATACTCTCGAGGTTTAAACGAAGAACACAGTTAATTCTAGCTCTTAACCACGGACTAGGATACTTCAACCACTTTTCAACTTATAAAGAAACAGCAACTTAAAATATCTTAATAAAAACTTTGCAATATTTAATGAAAGTGGAATTCCTAAGCAGAACACCTTTATCAAGCGGCAAGTTTTCTGCATAATTTTACCATAATATTTTACATATTTTAACAGTGCACTTGAGTCCATGGAAACATTGGCAACCCTACCGGTTGCCGCTACCTCATATATTTGGGTCTTTGACATAAAACACAGGCTCCTACTAATATATTCACCTATGGGCTTTTTAACCTTAAAAGGATAAACCGCAGGCAGCTGGGTTACACCGTATTTAGTAATTTTTAGAAAATATTGGTGACATTGTGTTGGCCTAATTTGACAAAAAGTTCTCTCAATTTGCTTGGCGTATCATAACATTATAACATCACGCCTGTGAACCCCAAAAGGTTTGGCAGACGTGTACACCCATTCCACCAGTTATGTTTAAGTCCCATGTAACGAGGGGCGTGCCTATTGCCATCAACCAGCGTTACTTACCGTGCTAGTAAATAAATGAATAATGTATTTATTTAACTCAATGCTTTACAGCACAAGATATGGAGATATTATCACCAATGTAACTTATTAAACATAGTATTATGTCACTCGTTCTTCAAAGCATTAACATTTAGATATTGCCATTCGGACATACTATTTTAACAAACTTCGGTACAGTTATTAGTAACTCTACTTCCTCGCTGAAACCTGCACCTAACGCGACAATCCAGCAGTTTAACCGTCACTTCCACCATTTATTTAACCGCTAGTTTAACCCATCGCTGTGTTGACGAGCGAAGTCTATCAACTCGATCTCTGCTGAAATCTGTGCCGTGATCTATCGACTCACGTCAATCGGGAGAATCGGCCTGTTTTCACACTGACGTCCATCCATCTGGTAGATAAGTCGGTCGAATTTGATGTAGATGAAGTTGATAACGTATTGCTTTGAGTAGAAAAATTTTAATACTAAAGGTATTTAAAATACTTACGGTTGGCGCAGTGGCTGAGCTATTGACTGCTACGCTGGGTGTCGCGGGTTCGATCCCCGCACGAAACAAATATTTATACGACCTATAGATAGTTGTTCCGGGTCTGCCTGTTTGTGTATTGGAGTTTAAATGTGTGACCTACAATACTTGAGAAATTCCGAGTGTGGGGCAACGTTAAAAAAAAAAATAGTCAAATATCGTTATCTACTTAAAATAGCCAATTTTATTTAAACGTGTCAAACTTGGCAGTTATATAATTTTGCTTCACCGAGACATGGGATCACAGTTTTTCTTGGACATTTCTTCTAATAGCGGCTCTAAAGTATAGTAACATCACCTCAAAGAGTTTAAATATCTGATTTATCAAATGGTTTTTCAAGTGTGTAACGTAATGCTCATATCAGTCAGGCAGTCTTTCATATCAGCTTTCTTAATCACTACAATATCTACTCGTAATTTATAACTTCAAAAATGTTTGCTAAACTAAAATAATTGTAAATCTGTCTAACGGAATAAATATAATTGAAAGCAACATTACAAAGTTCCCTTATTATCTTATCGTGTGGGTCAGGGATTCTAGGAATATCTGCGAAAATTAGTTCAGATACTTTAAAAATTAGCCCTATAGTGTCAGCAATTAAGGGAAGGTTTACGTAAATTCGAATATGTTATAATTTTCATTCGTAATCCGTTTAAGGTCCAAGTTAGGAGTTTTCAGCAAATAAAGCCCTTTTATTTTCCTGACCTTGTTTTAATGTTTAATTTTTTACAATGAAACTGTTTATTTTGCTTATTTTTACGCCTGAAAAAGCAATTAACGGGATAAAAAGGATGGGACCACCAAGGTTAGTAAGTACCATAATTAACTTTTTAGGTGTTTACCCGTAAATTAAAATAATTGTTTTGAATAAAAATGTGCTTCAATTTTAAGCGTTTAATTTCTCGAATCTTAATTCCGAGCCTGCCATTTTGTTAAAAGTTCATACAGAGTTTATAATAAAATGGCAGGTTTATTTCTACTAGGTTTATTTCAGAAACCACAACCATTCGTCATTTTCCATCGTTGATCAGCATGTAGAATGTAACTTACCTAAACTATTGCATAAAAAAAGTTTTTTTTTCATTCCCAGAATCTGCTCAAATAAATGTACAACCTACTTGAGTTTGAACCTCTTTATCACTTTCTAACTAACATCACCTAACAACAGTAAAAATATCCCGACGTACCCATATCCAAGTCCCTACCTACAGAGAGGCAAGTGAAAATCTACGTCGATCTAACTAGCGAGTAATCAGGCCGCTTTGATCCGCCATCAAAGGAATAGCTCCAATCAGCCTCTACCAGTAGGGTAGTAGGTATGTGCTGATTAAAAATATCTTTGATTTTAGCGTTGAGCGTCCCTGTACGAGAGGAATGTATTGTGTGATGTGTCCTTGAAGTTGGGTGGGCTTTCTTTTGTTTTCAGTATAGTAAGAAAGTATGTTTTCGTAGAAAAAGTTCAAGAGAATTCTTATTTTATTTGCCATCTAAAAAGCCACGATGTAGGAGTGCAAACCAAAATCTAACTTGACTCGATGATTTTTATTAAAACATGCAAAAAGTTAACGTATTACAGCAAGACCTTGTTGGTTTTTTGCAATTCTGGATGGCCAGATTACCCATGCCTATAGTTTGTTTTTAATGTATTATGTTTTGTTATGTTTGTTAGTAATGCGGCATTCCCACAAAATGGAATGTTCGAAAAGATTATTAAACAGATTGAAATTCCTCATCCTATATTTGTAATGTGAGTAAAATATAACAAATAGTTAGCTGTTGCAGCAAAAGACAAGACTTAATGAACAAAACTCGCTTGTTTTCCTAGCCCATATGGTAATAAATTAACTACTTTTGTTATTTACTAATATATTTTTATAGACATGGTATAAGTAACAGAATACAAGATTGATCAAGTATCAAGGCAATGGCCATCTAATTTCCAATAGATACCAATTTATTCGACAACAAAATATAATAAAACTTCGCAGCCAGACCCGCGTGTTGTTTATAACGAGCCGACGTCAAACTGACGGCCTGACGTCAGGTGCGCCGGGACGCGTATGCTCAAATATTCATTGAATTTATGACGCGGCGCCACAAAATACGCGGGTTTTGTTCTGTGGGGACACTACGCACTGCGCACTTGGCAGGTGCCTGACGAAGCGACCTTGCCAAAATTTAAGTATTCTGTGGCATGGAGGCAGAGACATTAATTGTATCAACCTTCTTAGGGTAAAGTTCGGTCAAACCCTGTCGAATATTACTGACATTGCAGACCGACTGCGGACACCGGATACAAACAGATACCTCAGTGAGAGTCCGGTGTCCGGAGCCGCATTCGCAATCTGTCAGTACCGGTTTGATAAGTTATGGAATCAGGCATTACCTTCCGGAAATAAATAACATTAAAAATTATGCAAAATATTAAGTTTTCATTCCACAAAACTAGATCCAAGCATGGATGCAGAATGTAGCGCCAACAAGTCGTCTGCAAAAATATGCACATGCAGAAATTGCGATAATTATCATGGCACAGGCAACCCAAACCCATACTCGACACGTGTTTGGCTCTGCCACGAGGCATTCTCAAGATATGTTGACTCGTCGACCGCTCGGGCGCGAATGAAAATAAATATTTTCCGCTAAGTATAACGCCTGATTTTTTAACTTATCTATATTCAGCGCTTCCAAAAAGAGTGCTCTCATAATTCCATTTCTACTAGAAGTCTTAAGACGACCACAAATGAATATTTATTTTTAATTTTCGGGAAAAGAGCGGTCTTTTCGTGGCCACACACTGTCACACATCTTTGCAACTCGGGGGAGTAGAATAAAATATTGAGTTATATTTAATAATCCCTTTGTATCGAGAGTGCTTCCAATGTACTTTCTACAAATGAGCTACTTAATAACATCAATGTATTTGTTTTTTCTGCACATGCATTGTTTGTTACGTATACTTTAACCGGAAGGTAACTTATGTTATAATCAAACAGGAGTTGTTGCCGTGAATAAAAATCGTAGAAGTGTTCTATTATGCCAATTATATTAAACAGATAACAAATTTTTCTCTACCTTTTCTCACACTCGAGGTATTGTCTATATTTATTTTTCATTTCTCTTTGTATGCTGTCTGTTCATAAATAGAAAAAAAAATATGTAAGCTTGTAGCATGCTATGAATCAGCAAGTTAGTGGGATTGACCGATAACTGATGAAAAGACCGTAAAACCTGACAGTTTAAAAATCGCCACACGCTTTGTTCTGTAGCACTTTTCGAATCACAATAAAACATACGGCAAAATTACATAAACTAACTCTAAAACCAACATTGAATACAGGCTAACAGGCGAAGAGATTTCTCCAGAAACCGAACTATATCAGGCATAGAACGGTGTCAAGCAAAGCAAATAAAGCCGACGGCACACGATCGTGCCGGCTTGCCGTCGTCGTCGCGAGCGCTCGTGTGTGATACTGCTATTGCCTGCAGTGGCCAGGAGCTTAGAATGTAGCTGAGCAGAGTTTGGTTAGGTGATATGGTCTTTTATGAAAAGACTTGATTGAATCCTGTTTTCACATGCAAAGTCTGATTGACAGTGTTCCGATTTGGATACTATTCAGAAACATAACGCCAGAAAATATGAGTCCAAGTTAAAACCAGTGCTAGGCACAGTCAAATGCGCTATATACTGTGTACTGCACCTCTAAAGCAAGCCGTAAGATAGATAGACAATAAAACAATCATTTTAGTTTAAATTTGTCTGCCGACGCTTACAAAAATGGTTTTATAAAACCAAACAGTTTCACAAGAATTTTTACTCTTCCAAAATTAAGTTAAATTATAAAGGTACATCGACGCTGAAGTTGTTTACTGTGGAGCAACGTTTGCAAGCGTTAGTGGAAAACAATAGATGACAAAGAGGAACACCAAAACCCACTAAAGTTATAGCAAATTATTAAATATTAGCGATACACATTCGGTCCGAATTTCACTCTAAGTGGTACAGCTCTAAACAAAGTCGAATTTAAGTATTTGGGCCACTGGATCACCGAAGACCTTAAGGACAGTGTGGATATGGAAAGAGAGCGCAGAGCGCTGTCTGTCCGATGCAACATGTTGGCCGCAGGTTTTCACGGTGCACGGGGACTGTCAAAGTCGCGCTTTTTAAAGCGTACTGTCAGTTCTTTTACACCTGCAGCCTGTGGGTTAACTATACACAGCGGACATACAGCGATCAGCGCGTTCAATACAATAACGCGTTCCGGGTGCTAATGGGGCTGCCGCGCCACTGCAGCGCCTCCGCGATGTTCGCGGCGGCTGACACAGACGGCTTTGCGGCCATCATGCGCAAACGATGCGCATCTATCATGCGGCGCACGCGCGACAGTCCTAACACCATCCTGCGCGCGCTGGCGGATCGGTGGGACTCTCCGATACTGGCGCGTTGGATACGGCTGCACGCAGTCGTTTAGTTATTTGCCGCCATCATCGGGAAGTCCAACCGGACCTGCCACTTTCTTTTTAATAAATGTTTAAAAAACCCATTGTTTATTACTAACACTAGTTTGTAAGCTCGCAATTTTACTAACAAGTATGGATGTAATCTTAGGATGAATCTGAAACAAATGATTTATTTATTAGCAAAATGTTACTCTACATGAAGTAACTTCAGTGGGGATGCACTAAAAGATGCCGTATCCACCGACTTCCCAATCGCCTACACTGCAGTGAGCTCTGACGTGCAACCACGGCGCATCACGGACGGTTCCGCACGTTCTAACAACAACTTCGACTAGTTGCCGCTCAAATATCTTGGATTTTTGTATATTGTAGTGTTAACCATAACCAATGTATCGTTCGTCGTCATTTTGTTTAAACCCGTTCGAGTTTAGAAAAGATAATTTAATTTTATAGAACTTATCTAACCCAATGCTTACCAAAAGCAATTTTTGGTTTGCATAGCAAAGAACAAACAATTAGTCATAAAGTCATTAATTATTATCTCAAAAAAGTATTGTGAAGTTTTAGAAATGTGGTAAATAGTTGATGCAAATGACGGAGGGACAATAATTTGTTGTTGTAGCTTAACTAGGTAAGGTTAGCACTGTATGTGATACTGAATCTGATAGACAAATATAATATTCATTGACGCACGAAACACGGAACCCCAAATGCAAAAAACTCGACTGTCAAAACCACATGACGTTATGGGTATCAATCTGTGATGGATCGGTCGCATCTATGGTTCGAACGTGTACAGAGTCGTTCTATACACACAAATATATACCTATAGCTTTGTATATGTTGGTACACGATGGGTATTACTCGGCCACGTGAAACTAGCTGCAGTATAGAACTTTTAGTTCGCAATAAATAAGGGTTTGTGACGGCATCGTTTGAACTTATGGTGCATTGCATTAAATAACAATGCTAGATTGTAATTGTGCCACTGCAGGGCTATTATCTCACCTTGTTTTGCCTCTCTGGGGTACCTTATATCAACATTTATTGCACACAAATATTAATTGCGGCTCCACATATGTACATCAAAATACTTCAATTTGTAAATGAATAACAATATTTTTTATTAATTTATATATACATCAACACGCCTTTTTCCCCGGGGACGACGACAGAAACTACAGAACGCCTGCTACAAACCTCGTATACTGATTTCACTTCGTCCATACGTCATTTATACATCGTTACTTTAAAATTATTTATACTTGCGACCTATACTTATTTTACTGAATCCATGTTCAAACATGATTACTACAAAATTAAGTCCCCCAAATATAGGTAGGTACAATACTGGAAAATCGCAAGCAACAAACTCGCTTATTAAAAACAAAAGAACCCTTAACAAACATCTTAAAATTAAACCCTCCTCAAGAGCACCCACCAAAAATGAAAATGAAAATAGAATCCCGTGTAAATAGGTCAACATCGCAACATTTCATTTGGCGGGTTAATAACCGAGAGATCACATTATAAGGCAGGTAGATTCAGCGGCGATTACACGTAATAACACCGCAATAAATATCGCGAAGCCACTTCAGGTAACCCTCGAGTGGGACGGTGGAGGTGTGGTGCAAGGGATAGGCGAAATGAAGCACACTAAAAATTATTAAAAAGGTTTGTAGGATATTGCAGGAAATTGTCTATTTTGCAGTCATTCAGATTCTTCTTCCTGTCCTCAAAGTAAAGGCGAAATGAGACAAAATGTACATTTTTAAGTGATTCACCATCGTTTTAGTCAAAATAGTGGTAGCGTTGTTGTACGCTGAATTAACATTATTTAAGTATCGTCCCAGCAAATTTTGCTATACTATACATTCTGCGATGTTATACATTCTGCAATGCTATGCATTCAGCCAACCAAAAACATTAAACAATTAAAATTCGACTTTGTTTCCACAACGTCGAATTTTAAAAGTTTGATTTTAAAACATTAAAGACGAACATCTACATATATGGTAAAGTACCTTTACATTTTTTCATGTCCTATTTGAAACAACTAGGTTAATTTCTTAGCTAGTTTTTATTGAATGTGGCCTCACCATATCTTCAAATGTACCTAGAAATGTTGAAATACCAACTTTTTTCTCATCACTTTTCTTCCTCCCCGCTACCGCTTGCACCTCGCACCAGACACTATCAGAGCTTGGTACCGTCCGTTCAACACGATAATTCACCCGGTAATTAGCACTCGTCGTATTCCAACAAAAATGTCCGCCATATTCCAACTGTTTTGTAAAATTATTTTATATTTATGTTCGACCTGCGTTTTTATCTTAACAAGGATCTGACTTCACCGCGGTCCCTGTGGAAAACTCACTTGAAAATCATTTTAATAAAACGAGAAGTTCTGTCCCCAGTTGGTCTAGGGGCCGCAAGCGCTGTACACGAGGACTTGGGTGCAATACCCATGTCCGGCAAAGTGTTATTGGGTATTTTCACCGGGAATTTCTCATTTGCAGCCCTGAGACTGAATTTGTGATCGGTTGATGGCTGGATGGGGACGACAAAATGCGCGTGGGTTTACTAAAGCTAACCCGTCGAGGATTGCCGGCTTGATGTAAAATGTAGTTTGGGAACATGAAGATGTCCTGGAGTAATTACGTGTCGTTATCTGGATAACCCGGTCATAGTCTATCAGACACAAGCGCACCTGCTGAGCATGGGGTCCTGTGTTCGATCCGTGAGGCACACAAAAAGTAGTAGCCACCTTACTAAAAAGGTTGATAATTTGTACACCTCTGTCTACCACATCAGAGAATATAGGCGTGACGTTATGGCAAGTTTTCTTAATCACCTTATCAAACTGTGATTTTTAATTGATAACTCTAGATTATGTATTAGATGTTGACGCACATGGCATGTTGATTCCAATCAGTTTGCAGATATGGATGATATAAATAAAAATAATTAAATGATAGCATCACCCATTGAGCGCCGCATAAGGAAATTGCAAACATCATAAGACTGCACTTGAGGTCTAGGCCTATTAAATAAGGTCAGTGCGCTGTGGGTTCGAATAAATGTGTTCCTCCTTCTGTATTGCCCTCTGTGCCCCAAAATATGCAGTTAAAGTGACCTCTGCGTTACCACCGACAACGCGGAGGAAGCAGCGAAGTTTTGGGTCAACACAACAAGGAGAAGGGCATGGTTAGGGACGGAACCACCACCTCTCATATCAGTATCATAATTTCGGAAAGAGATGCAGCTATACAGGGCGGATGGCTTCATCCCTTTTCCACAGCGACCACGATAGCCACAAATAGGCCCCCAATACACTGCAACTTGCCGTTGTTGTCAATCCCTAAAATTGAAAGAAGCACTTGAACCAAGAACGTACCAATCCTTGATAAATGACGAGAAACATATGAGGCCTTTGCCGCGATGAAAAATCATTACACACAACATCGTGCCTGTAATCCCCAAACGGCTAAGCAGTGGTGTATGTACTTATAGTACACTCACATTTTGGCAGTTGAAGTCCAGTTATAGGGACCAGTCTATTACTTTAGACAACCATCACATTAGAATTACTATAACTAGTTAATGAAAGTGATTATCAAATTAAACGAAACTAGTAAATTAAATAATTTAGTTTATTCGCTACTTACATAATAAATGCATAATTTATCATAAGATCACTTATCAAAAGAACTGTCCGAAAATAAGCATGTTTTTATCAAAAACCTATTAATTAATACTTAGTAGCTAGTCTTGCCGAAGATGTAGTTGCCCGCAGCATTGACATCCTCGGATGTGAAGTACTCCTTCCACAGGGTCTGGAACTCGGCCCACGTGACTTCAGTCTTGCCTTTAGCCATCTTCTGGAAGGCGCTGACTGCCTCGTCCTTGTTGAGGCCAAAGGAAACGTAGACTGAAGAGAACTCCTCAGCATTAATGGATCCATCGTCACTGGCATCTTCAATGGTGAAGGCGAACTTGCAGTACAGGTTCTGCCATTCGAAGGGCTTGGTGTTGAAAGTTTCCCACATGGCGATCCACTCGTCCTGGCTGACTTGGCCGTCTTTGTTGGCGTCAGCAACTTCCTGGATGCCGCTCCAGATCTTCAATAGGGTTTCTTCTACGTATTTGTATTTTTCATCACCTGCTTTCCAGCCGCGGGTCTTGGTAATTCTCTCAATGGCTGCTGCGAAGTCATCCTTCTCGATGTTGCCACTGCCATCAGTGTCGAAGAAGGTGCTGAAGACGTGGAGAAGCTTCTTCTTTCTGAAGTCGGAAACCATGGTTGCTGCTGACTGTTGTCTGTTTCAGTGGTAAATGCTGCCGGTATCTTGTGTGTAGCTTATATAGTCTCAAAATGTACACAGTGCGGGCGATACGTGTCCATGTTTGTGTATGAATCACGAGATAATAGTGATTAGTCAAGTTAAAGTGAAAGTGTTCTTGTGTAAAACGATATTTCTGTCTGTCTGTTGTGTTCATTATTTATTTACAAAAAAAAATACAATATACTCCAGCCTTTTAAAAATGTCGTAAGGAAAGTTCGTATATGAATGTGTACCTATGTTTATATAGAAACGATGGATGAACTGTTTGAAAGATGATATGGCTAAAAGATACCCCTTTTCCCTTTCAATCTTCATTTCATGATCTTACAGTGGACACCCGACTACTGAAAGATGATGACTAATAGAAAAGTACCTGATGAAGACATGTTGCGCTAGCTCCAAATTAATTGGGAAAGGCAGGAAAATTATGAGTGAAATGTTGAGTAGAATACAGTTGGACACAGTTTACATGTGTTCTACATAAACACGACCTTTCCAAACCTAAATTGATCACCCAATTACACAAAATTTAAACATGTTTCGTTCAATAAGTACGACAATCGTTCCAATAGTCACGAGGGAATTATAAAATGGTTAGTAACGGTAATTGTCACAGCCGCACACGTTGTTACAGTATAATGTTTAAACGGAACCGTTATTGCAATGAGCTTCCCAGCGGTACCATCCAAATATGGTCCAACGCCGGAATCTGTCCGGGCTTTTATTTCACTATATACTACTGATAGTTTTTCGTTTTTATCTTTGGGATACTTAGGTTCTAAGCCAAGCGGAGAATTATGTGTCTCATTTGGAACGCTAGTTTTGATATTTTCTTTTTAAATATTATACGAACTTTTCAAGTATGATTAGGTGTGATTACTTTTATGCTAGAAGGATCTTTTGGCGCTGGAATAGCGTTGACAGGGGAGCGTTGTTGGTGAATATTTGTAAAAGTGTTTCATGGAATTTCATTAAGAAGACAAAATGGTGGTGGTAGTTCTGATTGTGGCCAAGCCTAAAGTTCCTTGCACAACTAAACCTAGACTAAGTAAACGAGTATACTTGTAAAAAACAATGAAACGTAAAACTAAACACAGCTTTTCAATCCTTGCTAACAGCAATAGTTACATAATGAATTCCCAGCTGGACATTTGGTTATTTTTAAGAAGAGACACGATGGCTTTGTCTGAACATGCTATGCCATCGAAGCTAACTAGCCAACACAAGACGAAGATATATGGCATATTAATGGTGAAATATCTATTATACATTACCCTACGCCCCCCACACCCCCCCCCCCATGCCTCGGACGGCCATATGGATCACGGAGCACCCTCTAATGGTGCTGCATGGGTGCAATATATCTGGGGAAACCAAATTATAACGCGTCTGGTTTTTGGTTGAGAAGAAAGAAAATGTTTTGTTAAGAAAATTATTATTTGGAACAGAATTATTTACGAATTGTTTTAAATGCTGTTTACATTACTTTTCTATTGCTGCATTATATACTACTTGACTGTTCACGAAATAACTCTTTGGTTTTCAGTTTGTTTAGAAGATGGAAAATGCATTCGTTGCTTCATGTAGCAATATGACTGGGGCTGACTCGTTGGTGTAGTGGCTGCAAGCGCGAATGCTAGCATGAGTTCGATTTCCAGGTCGGGCAAAGTGTTATTAGGTTTTTGCCATCAGGAATTTTTCAGTAGGAGCCACGGATATTGGATTTGTGCCTCCCATTACATGGGACTTAAACAAAACTGGTGTAATGTGGGTGTACTATTAGGTACACATCTATCTACCCCTTCGCGGATTACAAGCGTGATGTTATGGCTGTAAATACAAAACTAATACAAGTTACTGCCCCGATGATCGTTTAGATACTTTTGCTCTTGTTAAATAGTGTGGTTATGAGAAACCACCAGACTGAGCAAAAGATCATCTTCGTCATCTGCCTAGCCTTGCCCTAAGCACGGTGAAGTCGGCGTTCAGTCTAACTGGATGCAGCTCAATACCAGTTCACATTGGGGCAGGTAAAAATGTATCGGTGAATGTACATTTTACTCGAATAAAAATATATTTCATTTAAATTTATAAAGATGACATAAATCTGTTTCGATTTTATTTTGTTGATTATTTATTTTAATTTTACATGATTGTGTTTGATGTACCTATTTAGATTTAATTTCTTTTTGTTTACGTTTCAATTTAATTATTATTTATTTTATTTTATTTTAATTTACTTGATTTGATTTGCTCCTATTGGGCTTTTATCTAATTTTATTTGATTTATTTATTATGTTTTATATAAATTTGTGTGTGGCAATGGGTGTTATTTACCTGAGAATAAATTAATTATATATTGTCGACTGTCTCTTTGATGCCAAAGGACAATTTAAAAACAAGAAAATTAAAACGAAAAAAAACAACAAACAAACTCGCACATCAAGCCTAGTGACATAATTAAAGTAATTAATACTGATTCTTAAGATAACGCTGACGTCCACCGCTATCTCGTCAACTGCAATGCAGGGAACCGTACATACAGTGTTTGTTTCTTATCATCGCTTATATAAACACCAAATTAAATATAAAATATATCTAATTACCTGCATTTGGTAAGAGATCGTGCTGATTATTTTTACAGGCGCCGCGTCTGTTTGATTTTCATTTAGTAAGAAGGTAGTGTGTAAGAACCGTAGAAGGTACGTAGCTGAAAGATAGATCATCATAACATCACATCTTTAATCCGCGAATGGTTAGGCAGAGGTGTACCTAATAGTACAGTCACAGTTTGCCAATTGTCGTACGGAGTCTGAATTTGGGCCGTTGATGCCAATAGGCTCGCCCCCTTTTACATGGGACTTAAATATAACCGGTAAAATATGGGTGTGCTATGGTTCACCTTTACATAACCCGTCGGGAAAATAAAGGTGTGATGTTAATTAGGAAATTAGTGTTTTAGGAGTTATTCAACCATTCGATTTTTGAGTTAAAAGTGTGTTAAAGCAGTGGAGGCCCAATTGATGACCCACACTTGCGAGTGTGGGTCGTGGGTTCAAGTCCAGACGGGCGCTTTACTTTGTGTAAGTTATTTCATCACCACTGCTCAAACGGTGAAGGAAACCATGTATGAACCACAAATTGGTATACATGCAATATCTACCTACCCGTACTGGACGTGCGTTGTGGATTTTACCCCACTCCTTCTCACAGGGAAGAGATTTGCTTTCCAGCTGGAAACAGTATTAGATGATGATGCTTATTCTTGAACATGTTGGAAAGAAAAATAAGACATGCGCTCTAGTAAGTAGCGGAAATTGCAACCCCAGTGCTAGCAGAGCAAAATTTTCATTTGTAAGAAGAGTACACAATAATCAGCCCCCTAACCACGATATCATCGCGCACATAACAAATTATAACGAGTATTAGCAGAGCAGTTGATGTTCGTTGATGTTCCATATGACAGATATAACACATCACTCAACTCTCCCCCTCGACATATTATTACGTCATCTATAAGTAGTGAGCATAGAGGTTGGACGTGGCAACATTGTTGACAAGGAGAAAATCTTGAAATTAATATTCGACTCTATAAAAGGACTTAAGTCCAATTGTGAATTAGAAGAGGCCTAAATATCCAGCATTGAAATATAACTAGAAGCTGTCCAAAAACACAGAAAATAATGTAATAAAAAAGGTTGTGGTTCGACAATTCACATACCTACATATTATCTCTAGCAAGTCAGACGATAGCCGTTGCGAAATTTTATGTCGAGGTCTACTTTAAATGAATCATTATCTGATAACTTGCAATGCAATGCAGTATTATAACGGTAGAGTCGGTAGATACCTAGTTAGTGGTCAATTATTGATTAATTTAAAGATAAAGTTTCCTTATCTGTGTAAGCCAGCCGATCGGGGAAAGGAGCATTAGGTAGTATGGACAACGAAAGATTTGATTCGTAGAAATATAAAACTTTAGCAACGCTTAGGATAACAAAGTGTTTGATGTAAAAAAAAGTGCTGACAAAACGATAAAAGTAATTTGATTCGTTGGTATTATTTCGACTACAACAACAAACATAAGAGAGTAGATTTAAGTAAAGGGTTTTTTATAGAGGTTTGATCTTTAAATTGAAACAAAAATACAGATTTTTTTTTAATATCCATGAAATTAGCCATTTATGTTTGAATTTGATTTCGGGTATGTGGCCACCGCGGCTGGCGCGTACCTGGCGTAAATTGGACGTCCAATTTGCACACATTTAACACAGTAAATCTAAATCAGGTTGTGTTTCGGCAATAAAGCATTGAATGTTGGCTTCCAAGTGCTCAATTGTTCCTGATTTATCGGCGTAGACATGCGACTTTACATATCCTCTAAGAAAATAATCTAATGGCGTCAAATCGCACGATTTGATCGTTAGTCAAAGGTTAAAAAATGAAGATGGTCAGAACGATAGTGTTAACGGTGAGTGGTACAGAGGCATGATAAGACAGAGCCTCATGCCGAACAGGGCGCGAACGATTGATTTACTCAAAGAAACGAGCTACGGTGGCCACATGCCGGAAATCATATTCAAACATAAATGGCATAAAATTATCAGTCCAATAAAGCCAATTTCATGGATATTAAAAACATTTTTATTTATTTTATTTCAATTTAAAGATCTAAACTCTATAAAAACACCCTATAGTTACTGATCTGGGCTTTAATCACTTTCACATAATATTACCTTTTGGTAGCTAAGTACTAAATAAAAACATAACACAACATCACGCCTATAATCCCCGTAGAGCTAAGCAGAGGTATACCTAATTCAAGACAGAAATCCCCAATCACACCTGCCTTGTGTTGAAAAGTGTCCATGTCTAATAACATTAGATAACATATGAGTATAGTACTGCGGCCGAGGGTAGCTCCGTAGCTGATGTGCGCGTGACAGATAGGATGCATCGCTCAAAACACGCCCCTTTGACATACACACAACTTAGTGGAAGTAGGCGATGGGATTGGTGGATGCGGCATCTAAATGATAACAAACTTATGGAAGAAATGTCGCATTTGATCTTTTTTTTTTCTAAGCCTATATTGTCCTACTGCTGGCCAAAGCCCTCCCCCAAAGCCTTCCACTGTCCAAACGATGCACAGTTGAGCATAGTTTCAACAAATTAAACTGGGAAAGACTTGAGTTACCAAATAAATTAACTAGATTTCCTTGGAGCTACGCTAGGCCGCACGTCACTGGTATCATAGCCAGCATGAACTGCCCTCGTACTCTATAGAAACGCCGTAGGTACTATGCTGGCCAGCTCAAGGTCAAAGTGTTACCACTGATGCGTTGTGAGCGCTACAGGGCATAATGTAATAGATAAAAACACACCTAGCGCTAACTCAAAAACAACTTAAAATGGATGTTTATGACATCGAGTAGGTTAAATAACTACGCATCCAATGAACTAAGACAAATAATGCAAATGCAAAAATATAAATCTATAAATTTATTTAATAAGCAAAAATATCAATTTGATAGGTAAAAAGAAATCTATATTTATAAAACTATAATTTTCTCGAAACCAGCTTCCCTGAGATATCGCTTTTGCGTTTAGCGCGGCAGTAGGTTTTGCATTTCATCCTATCCATATTATGCAACCCCATCTTCGCACATCCATCCAGCTAATACGATAAAAGAGAGTTGTAATGGCTGTGGTCTGAGGGTACGCCACTCATTTGCGAAATCGTCCAAACTCATAGAATTCTTTATAGCCACTTCTATCTAGAAGCCTAGAGTAATGGCCGCCATTACATCGTTGCATCTCTAATGGGACTTTTTATGGAAACTTCCAGATGGTGATTGTTATGTTCTCGAGTTTATAGTGCTTTGAGTTGAGGAGTAATAGATTATATCGGTTTAGAAGTGAATCGTAACCTATTGCACAACTTTGTACCTATCTAACGCACTCTACATTATTTCTGAATAAATTGTTTTTCTTATTCCTATGAACTAGCAGGGAAAACAGGTATGGTAAGGAAGATATTTTACGTTGCAAATAATATGGCACGTTTTTCCCAAAGTTGTGGCCATAAAACGCGACGAAATGTAAAAGTAGTCACGAATCTTTAGTTACAAAAAGAAAAATATTATATTAAAATTAAAAAAAACACGCTTTCTCGTTTTCTTCTCAGCAAACCCTTTCATTTCATACCCATATCATGGGAATGCATGAAAAATAACTAGTCCACCATCTTTGGGGGTCCGCCATATTGCATTTAGAATATCGTCACTTAACTAACCATGCATTGTCATCCAAACTAAACATGTATGCATAATTTCAGCTCAATCGGAAACCAGGGAGTGGGTCAAATTTAACTTCTAATATTTTTTTACATAGTTAGTTAGTTTTAGGTAAAGCTAATAAAAGCGAGAAAAGCGTGAAAGTGTGTTAAAAAAAAACAAATCCAAATTTTTATTTTTAATGTTAATGCTCAACTCTGTATTACTGGCATTAATCTAGGTACCGTTAAAGGGTTTTATTCATAAACACTGTTTAAAGTTAAGTTATGATTAACGCCGGAATTTTTCGGCGTCCATGAATAAACCCCATTGTGCCTTAGATAAATATAAAAGGAGAGCAGACCTTTTGATCACATCATACTTAAATTAACAAACAGAATCCTTAATATGTAAATACACTTAAAATTAGTCCTTAACTTAATGTGAGTGAGAATGGGAATGCTTCGACAGACTGCAGATGTAGCATCCAAAGATGAAGTTCCCTGGAGCCTCCTGATCCTCAGACACGAAGTACTCCTTCCACAGCTGCTGAAATTCCTCGAAGGAAACGGTTTCCTTACCCTTGGCCATCTTGTGGAAAGCTTCTATAGACTCCTGCTTATCAAGCCCAAAGGATGCATAGACTGAGGAGAACTCTTCGACGTCAATAGCTCCATCATTACTTGCGTCTTCTAACTCAAAGATAAACTTGCAGTACAGGTTCTGCCAATCAGCAGCCGATGACGGGTTTTTCGCGAATTGGTCCCACATCTGAATCCACTCATCTTTCGATATCTCACCATCATTGTCGGAGTCAGCACGGCTTTGCAGACCATCCCAGATCTTCAGAAGAGTGTCTTCTACCTTCTTGTGTTTAGCATCACCAGGCTTGTACCCTCGGAACTCGGAAATCTTCTGAATAGCTAACTCGAAGTCTTTCTTGTCGATTCCACCACTTCTGTTTGTATCGAAGAACGCGTTGAACACATGAAGTAACTTCTTCTTTCTAAAATCGGACACCATTTTGGCAACTATTGAGACGGACTAATCTAACGCTTAGAAATAAGGCTTTATATATTCATTCCAGAGATTAAATATACCGATATGCAAAGTATAATCGGTGAGTAAATCTGTATATAACATGTTATAAAGCCTATCAAGACGCTATCGGGTAGGAATTAGAAACGGCGGGAGTTTATCTGAATGTTATCAGTGGAATGATCTCGTTATTAACGATTACTTCGTTACATCCATCACGTTGTCGTTAATCTTTTATAGCGAATCGTTACGTCAACGCCTTATCATAAGAAATATAATAAAGATTGGGCTGGATTTTCGTTACTATGTAGGCTGTAGGTAACGAAATTATTGTGGCTGAGTATTGAATGTTAATATGTACTTTAGAACAATGCCATTCTTCTTTATAAATAGGTTAGGCTACTTGACTATTCAGGGCGAAAACTAACACCTACCATTGTGAAACAGAACAGAGACGGAAAATTAACTATTTTTGGCAGCACCAGACTTGAATAACAATTTCTAAATTCTTGAGGAAAAAGTATCTTGGTACTGATTAATAATCCTAAAATAAGAAAAAATATCCCACGGTAGGTGCCGGAAGTGGGAAGCAAAAATTGTTCCCTAACAACTTCCAACGCATTTCCCATATCCTATGATTACGCTAGATAAAGCCGCGAACGTCGGCGATCCTCCACTCGCAATACATCAGCTTAGACCAGCGCCAGCAAAAACAAAGAAACACACGTCTTTTGTCTGCTAAGCCCTCGGGCCTGGCAAGAAATTGTTTTGTGCAGGAAAGTTACTGTGTAGGGATTACTGTGTTTGTTTTTACTCTTGTAAAGGGTGTAGCTAGGTGGTTAAGCAATATTTTTGCTTAATTTAACATTGTGATTGGTTTCTCAAAGCGATCAACACCGCCTATGTTGAAAGCACTCTTATAGAACGAGAATTATCCAGCTTTTGAAAGTAACAGGGGACGAGCGTTTGGCATAACTATAATGTACTATTGTATGATATGTCTGCCTTGGCATTACCCAACTATGCTGTTGGTTCGCTTCCAGTATAACCGGATGACCTCTAACTCAGTTACTAGGTAAGAAGCAAAACCTTGCTAAGACGATTATATGATATTTTAACAAAGGTAAAAATTTATACCAAACTCGGGTCAGAAACCGGTGGTAATGGTGTCTTCTTGACTGTGGACTAATATGAACATAATCAGGCTATAATGTTCCCACAGTTGGGACACACCCCGTGTTCAAGATGTGGGAATACCTCCCTTCCCACGCGGGTCCATTGCAAGCTGGTGATGAAAAGTACTCTTGAAACATTTGAACACATACCCATTTTCGAACACAAAACTTCCCATAAGCGCCAACAAAAACGTGATACAAACAGTAATTTGCCTGTAACAATAAATATTAGATCGGCTAATGTGTTCTGCCGGTACCTCGTAGATAGCTAGCGTGATTTACGACGCAAATCGTACATGTTTGCTGTAATCATGCTATCGTGGATTTGCGATCACTGTTATGTGGGTAAAAATATGGATTCGTGTGTCTAATAATGTTGATACTACAACCTGTACTATACCATAACAATACGCCTATGTTCCACGGAGGGGTAGTTAGAGGTGTAAAGGAAACCCACATTTTGCCGTTGCTTAGAAAACACACACACTTGGGTCTTCTAAATTCCTATGTAGGTAATGAGGCGAGAATCTTCCACTAACAAGAAACAGATCTACATTAATAAAAACTATGAAAAAAACAACACACACAACGTCGAACTGCACAACCCAGGACTGCACAAGCACACCTGCTGAGAAGTCTACTCGCACCTTGCGACCATTAGACAACTGTCTCTACAGTGCGTAGAGGTTTTGATTCCGAAACAACTATGTATTTCAAACTGTTTAATGTTTATTTTGAAAATGTTGTTTTAAAATGTTTATATGTTGCATTAATATCTCAGTATAAAAAGAAACAAAGAAAACTAGTTCATTTGGCACATGCAAAGAAACTTGAATCTAAACAAAAAAAAAAAATATTGTGTGTATCACAACTGGTAGTCTAGGTACATGTACCACTACTAGGTACTTAATATAACCACTTCTGCTAACAACCTGCATTTGTATCAAAATTCCGGCAAGAGGAGCCCGGGACTAACGCTTGAAACAATTTGCTCCTTGATTTAAAAGCCACCCATTAGGGTCCAAACACAAACAACGTTTCCCCAAAAATCAACATTGAACAATACATTATTTTGATTATTTCAACTACATTTGAAACGCGTTACGAAGTTAACGCAAACGTAACGCATTAATACGAGTTAATGGCACGCAACGTTTACGTACTTAACGCAGTTATAAATTATTTACAGCTAAAACGTAAACGCGTAAGTTAAGTGATTTATGTGTGATTGCGAATATTGGTGATAGCCTAGACTGCGTTATCGGTCGGGTGATAACGAAGTAGTCTCGGATTTGATTCCTGTGCATATAAGACTTATTTAATTTATTTATAAAAAACTTTTTTGCAAAAAAAAACCGACTTCCAAAAAAAACACACAAAAGTGGAAAATAACTTTACTTTCGGAAGTCAGTGACTATTGTTTGTTTCATTGACTTTTTTGCCACCGACTTCCGAAAGTAAAGTTATTTTCCAATTTTTTGTGTTTTTTTTGGAAGGCGGTTTTTTGCAAAAAAGTTTTTATTTTAACCTTTTTAGTTATCTTATCATACACAAATCCTTGTCAAGTATCAATTTCGCAATTTCTTTTACTTGGATGACATTTTTTCCAGCTATTTTGATTTCAAAACCAAAATGCTGAACCGATTTTGATGAAATTTCTATGGGACCAATCGGGAAGTATATCCATTCAGATAAAAGAAGAATTTTTCAAATCAGTTCATAAATGACGGAGATATGAGGTAACAAACACAAAAAAAAAAAAAAAAAAACAAAAAAAAAAAAAACATACAACCGAATTGAGAACCTCCTCCTTTTTTTGAAGTCGGTTAAAAAGGCTAGACCACCTTTTTTGAAATGGAAATAGGAATATAACGTTTTGGTTATAGATTAACAATGTTAATTAGTTGGTGATGTGAAGTGGTGTCCCAAAATCCTAGTGGTATCGATCTTGGTTTACAAGTTTTAGGCCATGAATTCGAACCCAAGTAAGCACTTCACTTATAAGTGTGATTTATTTCATTATCACTGCTAAAAGGTGAAGGAAACCAGCATGCCTTAGAACCGTCTTTTTGTAAGATCCATTAAACCGCACTGGGCGCGCGTGCTGTCTACGGCCCACTCTATCACACACAGGGAAGGCCTGTTTTCCAGCAATGGCATCGTAATAGGATGCTTACGCAAACATGGTTGCAGACCTGAACCGCCTACACCTCACGAAGGTCCCATAGTCGCATCTACTAACCTCTCAATTCATTCACAAAACAAGAATTTGTAGAATCTCCTATAATTTCCGGCTAGTTCTGAAGGGACGTGTTGATTAATAAAACGACCGACTATCCAGTATCAGTCTAGCTAAGAGCCGATACCGCTACTCGATAGTCAAGCCTCCGAAAATTACGGTCGCTCCTCGACAAAGCCTGGCGATAGCTATCGCTAACTATCGCTATAGTCTTGTTTGTACGGCGGCGGTCGTGGAGGCTCAAAAGTGCGGCATACGGGTAGTATCGACTTGATTGACGTCACTACAGGGACACATGGATAAACAGTCTGTGACGTCATGAATATTCTGCGGAGGGTAGTTTTAAGTTTTTTAGGGAAGGTAAAGTTTTTCGTTACAGTTCTTTTTAAAGCATGTGACCTCAAGTAACATACATAGGTTGGCAAAAGCTGAAAATGCATTTGAACTAAGTAGTTTTTCGACAACTACACTTTTTCTATTTGAGAATGAGTTGAGTTGTACAACGCATTCTCAAAGAGAAGACCTGTCTTAAAATTAGGCTGTGCTGAGTAGGTACCCAGTTTTTTTTAAACAGTGTACCTATTCTAAAACATCGTTATAATGAATAAGTTGGAAGATCGGCAGTAATTCTATAGTTTGAATGTTCTCGAAGCTTTCAGCAACTATCAAAGATATAGCCCGCATTGTGATTTTCGGCTTCCCTTTCTTATCAGGGTTGTATTCACATAAAATGTGCATTGTGCAAGCGTTGCAATCATGGCAATACCCTTACTAACGCGTTCATTCTAACATTCATATATGACAACCGCATTGAGGCTTTTAAAAACGAGACAAAATATTAAAACTCAGTCATCCGCACTACACTATCGAGCTCACTAAACGTCCACATTTCAGCCATATCGCGGCCACTAGCAAATAAGCTAAAACTCCACAACGACGGGTAGTTCACTACAATGCCGACCTATCTGCCCCCCTCCCACGTCCCGCGCCGCGACCCGATCGCGATATACCCAACAAAAGGCTTTCTGCATGCACGCCGTCTTTCATTTGATATTTGTGTTTCAGATAAGCTATATTTTATACTGGATGTGACTGACAAATGATCAGATTGTCGACATTTGATCTAGATTTCAGAGGTCCTGCCTGCATACAATGCATGCTCTCAGTTCATATATTTTACCTCTACAAACCAAAACCCAACAAACAGGTTACCTACAGACCTATTATAACAAAATGATATCGCACTGACAGCTATGGGGTTTCTTTCATTGAGAAGTACATATGTCAACCATAGTGTCAAAATGACGCAAAATCAGAGGTAAAATTACCTACTGTAGCCAATTAAGTAACACTATTCCAGACCACTGAAGTGTCTTTTCTACAAAATCATAATTGTTCGGTGACTTTTAAACGCCCTACAGACTCACGCGAGAAGTCTCGGCGAGAAGGCTCGCCGGAACATAGCGGGAGAACCAAGAAGGTCTCTACACTCATGCGACCTTCTCCAGAGACCCGAGCAACCCTTTGGAGCGGGCAAAAAGGCCGACACAGACAGAACGAGATGGCGAGAAACCAATCACATTCACGCTTCTCGGGGGTTCTCAGCGTGAGTCTGTAGGGCCATTTAAACTTGCCTGTAAACCATCACGACGATGTTTATTGAAGTACTCAAGCAGACAAGCACCTACCCCGACCATTTAAATAAGTCATCAATCCCAAATCACAGGTGAAAACCTAGTTTGGGAGCCAGGGGACCTATCTGTGGGACATAATGTCAGTATGTTATATCCTAACAGTCTGTAACAATGTTGTTACTGTATTGAAATAAAGAAAAATTAGGAAAATTGCTGTCTAATATTTATATTATGACAGTGATAAGAAATCACATCATTACTGTGTATAAATATAGCCATTACATAATAATTGGCAGGACACGTTATCAACCTTACCCTAATAACATTCACTTTCGATCGCTATCGTATTAAAACGAGGTGATTTCCTTCTTATCAATCAATTCGCGCTATGGACGTCAAGGTACTTAATAACAAAATTGCTGCTCTCAGAAAACAAGCTGAAGCGGCAATGGGCCGACTATTATGTATATGGCATAGAACAGTTATTCCAGTGTGGGAAAGAGATGGCGCTAGACATCCTGTATAACTCTGTCTCTTTCCCACACTGGAATGACATTAAAACATTCCTGCTATAAGACGTCATGGTAGACCAACTGATTACCGTTGAGGTGGACGTTTTCTTGAGTGGAGACCGCTAATCGACAAACATCTTGTGGGAAGCCCTCGGGCTAGGTGTAACAATAATACGAGCAATACCTAATATCAGCTGAACGAGAATTGAATTGAATGCCATGCAATGATATTGATGATGCTGCTCTTGTAACGGCTTGATTCATACAGCACGGAGACGCTTTAGAACCTGACGGAATGGCGGACTGCGAGCGTGAGGATGACTGAAGTGGTACGCTCAACGCACTTTCGACACAAATAATTTCATTAGTACTGCCATCTCTTCGTCACCCGGCACAAACGTAAGATCAACTCATGCCATAGAAGGTACAAAAGTAGTCAGTCAGCATATTATTGCAGTAGCGGAGCTGAGTTCTACAACTCAACATAGGAGTCAGACGTCCCTTCGGAGACTTTCCTGATGAATTACTCAACCAACACATAGTCCAACCATCGTTTCTTTGGTCTTCCCATACTCTTATAGCCATTCATACTTCTTCACGACATTTTACTCAACTATACCTACCACTTACTAGCTATCTATTAAAATTAATTACTGCTGTATAATCCTCGTTATCAGTCTTATCATTGCGAATTTGTTCATCTGTTTGCAAGTGTTTTTGCATGGGTGTTTATTTATAGCAAAAATAATAAAACGATAAAACAATTATGTTTTCGTTGCTATGCCATTGCGAACTAATTGTGTTTTTCGTTAATGTAATAAAATGGCTGCGTAGGTTGCAAGGTAAGTAACCAATAACCTCTAGTCATGACTAGTTTCAAAGCTTAGTTTCGGACTCGGAATTATTCAGAAACTAGCTGTGCCTAACAGCTAGTTTCTGAATAATTCCGAGTAGTTTCGGACTATTAGCGACTACCTCCCTACTAGTTTCGGACCAACCACGAGTAGTTTCGAATAAGTCACGACTACTCGTATCTTTGGACTAGTCATAACTAACTTCGGACTAGTCGCCACTAGGTTCGTAATAGTGAAACACGACTAGTTTCGCCTGTGTAAGATGATAGGCTAGAGAGGGGAATGTACAGTGCAAACACAGCACAGTCTTCATATTGATATGTCAGCATTTTACCTGCGCCGGGCCGGCCAATTTAGTACACGAATAGCATTCATACTGTGTACACTCATCTATCATGCAATCATACTTTTATCAATAAATATCAATCAATCAGTGATCAGTGTATCAATCAGCATCAACTCAAGGTGTAAGGTAACCATACAGGGGGGTGACTCGTGAGATATCGATTACCTATTAGAGAAATATGGAAGAAGAAGACATGCTGCGCCGACCCCAAATAAATTAACTTCATTAATTAAATACATTTTCAGGAGATTGATGATGACTAGTTTCGCCTGCTGGTGCAATAAGCGTTTCAAGTTGTCTGGATTATAATTTAATAATAGCATACCTACATCGTGTTTATTGACACTCTTTATGTTCACTTTTCCCATTGTTAGCGATGCGCACGAATGTTGTATGCCATATGTATTGTTCTCCCTTCTACCTAACTGATCTTCAACGTCTCCTAAAATCTCTTATAACAAAAGAGAGAAGTCGTCTCAATTCCCCAATTCGCCCCACGTGCAAGAGCCCACAGCGCCTAAGTGACACATATCTCAAGACATGAGCGTGCATGTCGTATGTCGTCTCATCTCGTCGGTATCTCCGTGTCATGTATTATTTTTAATCCGGCACACAATGCAGCGACGCGACCTCACCGCACACGGCTAATCCGAACCCCGAGCTGTGCCCATTGTTTTACGATGAGCGATGCGGAATTATGGGGATAGGTCAGGATTTGTGGCTTCTATTTAATTCTAGCTACTTCTCTGAAAATATGCTAGGTAGGTGAGTAGACGCTTGGAATAGATTATATTTTTTCACCATCTCTGTCCTCTGAGAAACAGAGTTTTAACATCAAAAGTTCTTGGCTAACGCATTTTTTTTAATGTGTTTGCCTGTATCATCATCTTCCTGTCCCATTCTACCTGGGCTCCGCGCAACACGTATTCTTCTTCCATTCTAACCTGTGTGTGTCACGGCATCAGTAAGGTACTCCTCTCTCTTTCAAATCATGTGTGTGCCTTTATGCGAAGCCATACGAGATGTAGTTTTGCATCCTCGTCAAAATTCAGGAGGTTGTCACAAAAGACGTAAATAATCAATATAAATTACGGTACCTGGTCAATAATAATAAACGTTGCTTTTTTAGTTGTTTTTATTTGACATTGAATGAAGCCCTTCTCAAAAGAAGAGAATCATACGTTTATCGAATTAACGTCTGCGTTTGTTTGTGTGTGAAAGCGCGGTTATAGGGCTAGTATTAGATGGGCCGCGTTTTAATACGGGTGGTGTACACTTACCGATTTCCGTTAATAAGTAAAAAATGAAAAAAAATTACCTACCCATTTTATTATTGATTCGAGAATCATTAGCAAAGGTTACCTCCTTGAATTTGACGAGGATGCAAAACTACACCTTGTATAAACCATCCATCAACCACGTCGCTAATGGTGTAGGCGAGTCACTCCTTGTGCTTAAGAAAACGTGAAGTCTTTACACATCAACCCCGTAATTACATATGTTTAACAGACCTGCTAGGCTGTTGCTGTGTGAAGCTTTTCCTCAGTCTCATACCTACCGTTATTTATGTCTAATGGAACCACTCGCTGTAGACGTGACGTTAACCAAGTACGATATACAGATTTGCTGACACATTGGACACGCACCCCCTCGTGCATTGGCGCTCACCTCAGCGATGCGATGGCAGAGATAACAACGTCCCGTCTTATTCACTGCACCTCTATAACTTATATCGTTGCCTACTGTACCTGCACTGCGCACATCTGCCTCTACCTGTGAGCAAGCGTGCTCATTGTTGAGTAGATGAATAGGATGAAGGAATAGTTACAATTGTTAAAAATGTTTTCAATGTAATATTGCATTCGTTCCTGTAAGGACCTAAGGATGGAAGGTTTGATATTGAAGTGGATTCAGGAGAATAGTGCAAAGGCGACATGGGCTGCCCTCGCCTATTTGATTGGTAGGTAGAAACTAGTGGGCGATTGGCTGATTGGCCACCGTGCTACGGGTTGCGGTTTCGATTGTAGCTGACAAAATATTGGCTTAGTCTAGAGTAGAGCCTAGGTTCCCAACGGGCGCGGTACCGCCTCCTAGTAGTGACCGCTGGAGGTTTTCATGGTAGCGGTTCCAAAGGCAAATGGGGGGCCTTATGAAATACCTCTATTTTCATGAAAAAAACATTTTATTTTACTGTTTTGTAGGTACGGGACGTGGGTCGGCACCGGCAAGATATTTTTGCCGACAATCGTTGACGCTCCGTAGTCTCGAGCGTGTCAACACTTAGCAACTTTTAAAAAATGATGTTCTCCTACTGTTCTGATTAAAATTACATGTTGTTACGAACACTATCTCTATATGTATTATATATATATTTATGAAATAGATCATATATCCAAATGACAATGTTATTTCTCGCGAAAATTGCTTTTAAATTTAGGAAAGTGTATATATTGGTGCTCGTCACTGTATATGGCATGCATTGGTGTTGGTCGGTGACGTAACGGTCTAGAGGGCATAGTCTCATACTTCTCAATACAAAAAAAAATGTTTTGACTTGCCACGATCCTAGCACGATCATGGTATGATGTAGTGGGCAGAATCCTTCAAAGTAACCGTGTTTAGAACGAACGTTGAGTCAAATACAATATTGCATGAATTTACCGCATTGATTACTTATCAAAGTCATTGTATTTTATGGCTTTACGAAGAATGCGATTAACAGAATTATTACAACCATACTTTATAAGACTTCTCTAATCTTTATGTAAGCCTTTTACAACAAGCTGTATTTGAATTAATGATGTTCAGATTATTACCGACAAATGCACTTATGTAGCATGTTAACACAAATAGATTGATTGATAACACAATTATTATGATGTACTCGTACTTGTAAAGCTAAATCATGTTTTCAAGTACCCACCGGTAATTCTTGATTGAGAAGACACATTTATTACATACTTCCCTGTACGCAACATATGGACGTGGATTTGCGGACACTAGCCGCCCGTTAAACAATACTTATTCGCTTCCTCACTTGTTACATTGTAAAGGTTTTAAGAAATAAATTATGCCATAAAGGGTTGTATACACACAATTTTATAAAGGAACCGGTTACTGAACTGAAATAAAACATTCCCTTTGCTATGTAGGCTTTTGTAGTGTTTAACAGCAAAATTTTGTTTTGTGTTGTGTTTAATAGTCTTAGAAACATCCTACTTTATTTAGTTACCTACCTAATTTAATGTTTGTGTTTACTACTACCTACCTAATTTAATGTTTGTAATTACCTACCCAATTTAATGGTGCGTTTATTACTATTTGCATGCTATTTTTATGGCGAAATGTGTCACTGCACTACATGTTATTTTTACCATCTTTTGTACCACATATAACGCAAATAAATAATTTTGACTTTATAGAGTATTATAATAATAATGTTTTTTAAAAGCCGAGGTGGGTATGCACCGAGATATGGTCGCAGTGGACAAGGGACTTACCCCAGTGTCCATGGCTAAAGAGAACTGGCGCAAACTTGTAGTACTTACTACCGATGACCGCAAGGAAGTTTGGCAGTACTAATCGATACGGCTCGCATTGTGAGGAGGTTCCTGTCTATGGAGCCCTAACCACCGGTAACTTGGACCCTGCTGCCGATACCGGCGGACAACTCTTTTTTATATTTTTAAATGTTTTTTTAAGAAATATTTTTATAAATGTAAAAAAATGAGATGATAAATAAATAAAGGAGATAATAAATAGTTTATTGTCACAAGAAAAATACATTAGTATACACTGATTAACAAGATGCTAACTACGCTGTATACAGATATTGTGAGCCCTGCCTCTCAACCTAAGATAACCTGTATCTTAAGAGATAATGTTCAGCTGTGGGGTTAATTAAAATTAGTGTTAGCGACGAAACACTAATCATAGGATAAGACTGTTAATTAAGTTTAGGCTAAGTTTTTAAGACTGATTAAAGTTTATAATGTTCAATAGTATATAATGTAATATCGTAAATCTAATCAATAAGGGTAAATAAGTAGAATTAACATAATAACTTGTAAATAGAGAAAGTGTTATTTAAGGTTTTTAGTGTCCCCGCTTGGTGGCACCACTTAAGCTCAAGTGGCAAAAGCTTAAGTATGAGAGAACTTTACCTTAACGAGAACCGTTTCAGTTTTTTGTTAATTTTAAGGCTTAGATTAAGATTTTTTGAAAAATCTTTTTGTATAAGGCTTAAGGAACATAACACCCATGACATGCAGAAATTTTATGTAAATCCGATAGGTCTAACCACCAAAAATCATAAGTTAAAGTTTTCCCATACAAAACTACTCAGTAATAGCGAAGTGTTCTGATTGGTCAGGGTAGTGCCGTGTGCAAAGTTGAAGGATTGTGATTGGTCAGGGTAGTGCCGTGTGCAAATTTGAAGGGCTCTGATTGGTCACAAGATCCTATAAAAGAAGGGCATTTTTGGTGGTCAGGCATAAATGACGCCCTAAGCCGAGGTCCGAGCCCCACAGGGGGTGCCCTTAGCGAGCGGTCATTAATAGAATAAATTAGCTTGTAAGCCCTGGCTGGGGGCCTTAAATTCATTTGAGGTCACCACAGGATAGTCCGGTTAAGTAGTAAACCAGCCGTAGAGAGCTGGAAAACTGCGAGTGGCCATTATCAAAAAAAAAAAAAAAAAAAAAAAAAAAAAAAAGTGGTCAGGCATTCCGGATCCAGCAGTACTAGAAGAAACAACTAAGAAAATAAATACAAGTGAAGTGACAACAAGTGTTTTATTGCAACAGTGTTTTCAACGCCCCTGCAAATCATCCCGCCAGCGAACCCGGTTAAATACAGTGTCAACAATTAGGGATTATACAACTGCATACTGTGTCAACCTATAGTTCGTGTTAACAGTCAGATTTACTTTATACATAGTATATATTCTAAGAAAAAAGGAAAAGAATAATAACTTAACACCTATGTAATATGAATGGGTGAAAGTGTGTGGGGATGTGTTTATGATGTGTGTATATGTGGTGAGTTTTTGTGTGAGAGTAGTGAGTGTGAGGTGATATGTGAAGAAAAAATGAAAGTGCAAAATAAAGCAATACTAGGCAATGCATTTGAGTAGTGATTAGTTAGTGTATAGTCATGTTGAAGTAGCCATTCCATCACCTTGGTTTTTAATTTGAATTTTTTGTAATCGAGTATATTTAGTTCTTTATGAATTTTCTTGTAGATTAGTGTACTTAATGTAAAGTATTGGTGTTGGGCAAAAGCGGTTTTGTGTCGTGTACCTGGTGGAATATTGGTTCGTTTGATGGGGTCAGATGGTGGGACGCTGGAGTGTCTTCTGAGAACAGATTGCAACACGAAGAGCTGACGAACTGTTATTACCTTACAATCTGAGTAGAGCTGAGTTGTTGGAAAACGATAAAGTTTTCGTAGCATCACTTTCAGTATTGCTCTCTGGGCTCTCTCCACTTTGAGAAAAATTGTTTTAGCTGCACCGCCCAATACATTGATGCAATACCCAAGACGTATTTATAGTTATAGTAAGTACATTCAGGAACAGCAAAATATTACAAAAAATCCTGGCAACTCTTTATTTTAAACGCAGCAATAGTAATTATCGAAATAGGCCCGTGATTGCTCTGAACGTTCGCTGTCGCAGAATGCACTCAGAACGTTCCCGGGCATACCCGCTGCCGCTGCAGGCAGTAAGTGCAGAAAGTGCTTCAAAGTATTTAAACGCATAACATCGTCCTTGAGTCGCGCATTATTTGTCTAGGCAGGGTTTGGGAGACCGGGATATTTATTTATCGTAGTGGTTATACAAATGCCGGCAGAGAGATCTGTCTCTGCACACGCATATACATACACATAAACTCACGTTTTTTTTCCCAACGCAGAAACCACAGAACGCCACCTAACATACTCCTTTTGCTTTGTCCACGTTCACAAATCTGGTCATACACACCTGACCTTTCTGAAGAACCTTACCAATAAGGTCAGTGTATATCCTTTAAGGGCGTCCCCTCCAGGCGTTGAAAGGCGACTAACAAAATGTATTTCCAAGGGTAATTACCTTTTGTTAGTCGCCTTTCACTCATGCTCTCCACATGACTAAACCATCTAAGCATATTCTTTCAATATTTGTCACTAAATCTTCTTTTAAACCGCAACATTCTATCTGTATAATTATCCACCATGTCGTGATGTCTATCTATCCCTCAGTCTACCGTGTAACTATTAGGGATGCTATTCACATATTCGGGTTGGCATGCCAAACCAGGTAATCCTCACGATGTTTAGTTTCGAGAGCAGTCGTGATGAAATAACACAAAGTGATTGATGCGCCTGCCTGGGTACGATCCCAGAATTTATTTCAAGAAACGCGATATTTTGATCCTTACTTTAAATGTTGGGCTTATTTATCAATAAAACCACCAAAATAATTTTCTAAAAAATATAATTTTCATCAATAATACAATTCTATAATACATTATTATTTATATTAAGTTATATATTAGTAACAGAGCTCGTACAGTACTCACACATTACAAAAAAACAGTTAGATCATACAATTTGTGTCTCTTTGGGCACGAGTAGGGCAAATTATAACGATGAAATACACGTCGAACTTAATATGTTGTCGAGACTTGTTGCATTTATAATCAGCCTATAAGGTTCCCACTGCTGGGAAAAAGCCCACCTTTTTGTGAGGAGTGGGGGGGGGGCATTATCCACCACTTTAGACCATAAACAATTGGTGGATTTTCGTTGCTTAGCATTATTCAATTTCCTTGATTAAACAAAAGATCGATAGGCTCATTTTGTTGTGAGAATTTATAGTTTTATCCCTAGTTATGCACTTTACAATGTATTAAAAAGTACAAAAGGTCTTCTAAGAAAGATTTCCTGCAACTACTTACTTGTATAGTATGTTTTGTATACTTGCATCACAACTCAGTATGACCTCTTAAATATTATTTTATGTTATTTGTTTTTAATAATTGTTTACTATCGAAATTGTGCTCGATAACTAGTGCTTCTAACAACACAGTGCAGTTATTTTATTCTATCGCCAAGCACGGTGTTAACAAGGCCATATTGCATTGCCCGTAATTATTAGAGGTTCTGTAACTATCCCATATGCCCAAGCAAATGATTAAATAGGAAATTAAACAATACTTTGTGAATTAAATTATCATAAGACAATCGGACACAAACTACCAAATATTTCATATAGTTATGGTATAAATAAATAATTTTGCTTTGATATGAAAAGTTTAAACACAGTTCTGTGAATTATTTTTACAAAACATCCATCAGTTGTATAATATATTATTGATTACTTTTCTAATGAATATATTAAAATTATATTATTAATTATGTTAACGATGAGGCCACGCTGTGAGTGGAGTCTTACAAACGATTACAGTCATATTATGATACGATTATTATAAATGTCGATCTTCTTCGGCCATTACGTTCTTTATGCGTTCTTTGACGTTAAAGCTGTACAAGGATCGGAAGTATCTTGTATTTTTTTTTCTTAATGGGGTATGACGGCCAAAGCTCATCGTAAATGGCGTAGGCATAGGTAAGTCCCAGTCTGACCAATGACATCAAGCTATTTCGAAATATAAGTTGACATGAACCGATTTTCAACCAATGACGATGCTGGGACTAGCTACACTAGCGCCATTACTTCCACGGATATCTTCTCCATACATTTCATAGAAAAAAGTTACACAATATGTATCAGTAGCGCCTCCTTCAACATCATTCGGGCGCCAAAATATCCTTGTATCTCTTTATTATGTGGAGATATCTCTCTAATTATACTAAAAGTGCCTTTAGGGATGTGCATTGAGAGAGGCACCAATATATTAACATATTGTTATACTAAGGTTATAAATAACACAATCACATGTCAAAAGACGTTGAACGTAAAAAGCTGGACATTCGCTGATCAATAAGTTTTGTACCACTTTGAAGCATTTACCTTCATTCATTTTTATAAAAGATAGATTTGTTAAATTAGAACTTGGTGCCAAAAACAAATAAACTGTATATACTCATAGTTTTGAGCGTTCCTTGAAAACAAGTTCAATAAAGTGACATGCTGTGTCATCTCAAAATAAATTAAGATAAAGGTAGCGAGATGATGACAATACAAAATGTCATATAAGCATGTGCCATGAATTTTTCTCAATTTCCATCTTGGTAAAGGCCGGGTCAGGGTTAAAATACTTAAATATGAGGCGGCCTACCGTACTCTGGAAATAGTACTTGGTACTTGCCTCGTATATTTTTCTGTCTACATCCGTGCTGAAAAGTGATACAAAACCTTCAAGCAGCACACTTGACACACATCTATAACATGTAGGTCGTGTAAGTTCACCGCACGTAGATCTGCAGCTGCGCGGCGAGCTGGCACAGCATCTTGAGGCCGGGCAGGAAGGACGCCACGGCCGCGAAGTCCGCGCCCGTCGCCAGCGACATCGCCACCTGCAGCGCGCCCGCGTGGTTGCCGCTCTGTGCGTACTGGCAGCACGAGTGTAACGACGCGCACGCCGTCTCCGATAGCTGGGGACGGATATGTGGGTGAAACTTCTAGTCTAATTAATAGTACAGTCGAACTTTTGCACCAATAAGGAAAGTTGCCAGTCTCGATGCTTCCTAGATAACTGACAGCTAATAAATATCTTAAATCCCAAAGAGTACAAACAATCGAGGGAAAAAGTACAAACAATTATTGGCTAAATATGAAATAGCCTAGATCACACCGTAGAAACAGACCGAATAATTGTATGAATGAATTCTAAACTGTTTAAAATTTCAATGAGATCTGAACATTGAAAAGACGTAACATCCAAAACACTCACCTTATATTCACGTAGCATATCATACAAGGTCTCTAGTCTCCTCTGAACGTCTTCTAACTTTCTCTTCATTTGCTGCAAATGGTACAAACATTTAAATCATTACAATGGGTATGGAGACAATACAACGCAGGTATTTAAATATAGAAAAAATATTTCAGCAAGCCTCATCAGCTCTTACAGAGGAGGCATATAGCAGTGGGAACACAATAGACCAATTCGAGCAGAAGAAGACGAAATAATGGATGACTACTAATAGAGCAGTATGGAAGAAGGAGACATGCTGCGCCGACGGCAAATTGTCGATGTTGATATATTTATGAAATTTCATTAAAAAAATCCTCACAATGTTTACCAACTGTATTTTCATACCTAGTGGAAATCTTGTTACCACTTACCGGGTTAGTGGCTCTGTTGGAGCACTCTTGTCTGATGGCGTCGAACACAGTCTGCAGCACCACGTGTTGCTCCGGCAGCGGCGCCTTCTGTACTGGCGCCACTGGCTCAGGAGGAGCAGGGCTCTCCGTCTGCGGACAATCAAATTTTAAACTCCTCATTTGTTTCTAAAAAAAAACAAAGAAATTTTAAACTTCTAGCGTTGTATTCTTCTCTGGTATCGACAAATAGTCATCAAGGTAACTGGTGAACTGGACATTGCTTCTGAGAAATGTTTTAAACATCGTTTGAAACTGTTGACGATCTACAAATAAATATTCAAGTAGTTCCTGGCTAACAAAAGGTCAAGGTCCGTTCCAATATGTGTTATCAAATTTAAAGCAACGAAATTGTTTATCAAGAGAATGAGAGATCCGCCTTGCCATCACTGTGATCAGCGTTAGAGGGCTGTGGATGTGGTAGTTTATTATTTGACCGTTCCTTAGGCCACCCGTAATACATCGTATCAATTATAATTTTGCAGGTAAATTTATGATTATTGAATTTTATAAAATAACAAACATTCCAAAGGTTGTTTTGAAAGGAGTGCTTTAAGCGATAAGACCGCCCACTGTGTCACCTGATGTTAAATGTTTTCTTTTATGTAAATTTAAATTTGTATGTAGGACATAATAAAGAATATTCTATAGCGACTCACCTTCTGAGGATAAGCAGGCGACATAGCCGCGGCCTGATAGTCCGGGTACTGGTTAGGGTACTGCTGGCCGTACTGCGGCGCGGGCTGGCCGTACTGCTGCGCGTACTGCTGGCCGGCGTACTGCGCGGTGGGCGCCAGCGGCACGTGCGCCGGGGGCTCCACGCCGAACAGCGGGTGCGTGATCGGCGCTTGCGCTGTTACTTCTTGTTTGGGCTACAAGTGACGGGCTTTGTTAAACATTGCTGGTAGATTGGTGTGGGTGAGGTGGCGTGTGTGGAGTGAGTACGATGAAGGACGAACTTAAAATAATTGATCTAATTTTGTCCTCCTTTAGTGAATAATAATTCAAAAAGCTGCAAAATGATCAAATATTATAGGAGAAAACTCTCAAAATAAACGATTAGTTTACAGATACAACAAAACTTTGGTTTGAACACATCAGTCACTCCAACTTTCTAGTACTACCTTTATAAATAGATATGCTTTTTAAGACATAAATGTTTTAGATGTTTAGCGCGTGGAGCTTGGTCTACTTAGAATGACGGTACAGCATCCGAATTCATGAAAATGCCAGTATGAGTCAACAAAAGGGGGGATGCAAAAACTTATTACAATTTTATTAAACAACTTGAAAACACACGTTAGAAGATATACAGGATGATCAAATCGGGTTTAACACATGAAAACGGCAACAGTTTTTGTCAGGCTGGTAATGAAATCTCGCGGTTCACACTGAGGTACCTCGTCTAAATGCCGCCTATGTTCGATAATGTTGTTCCAGCGACGCGTCCCCGCGTGCAAGGCCGACATGTCACCCGTGTCTAAATGCTGATAATGTTACTCCATCAAATACTATGTATACTAACATTTTGGAAAAACCATTACGCATTAAGTCCGTCTATGTTTCACATACGGCATAAATAAATTCTTCGTTATACAACTTTAGGGCATTTTTGCAGACAAATCTATTGCCAAGGGATCGGTTCCACAGATAACCTCGTCTAGATTCCGCAAAAAAAAGGCAACTTATGCGCGCCGCACATTTGTGACATAGCAGCTAATATAACTCGATGCGCGTATCTATCTCTTCAATGTCAACCAGAAGTTAGACCCGTGATGACGCTAGCAATTTAGAGAATTCAATATGTATAAAAGTTTGATTGTTACGGTTTATTTAAAAAAAAAAGACTACCTATGCTGTTAAATGGTGAGGAAAATTATCCAGGACCTTGAGTTATAGAAAAAGATGGGCCTAATATTCAACTGTCAAGTTAAATTATAAAATTAACCATTTTAGAAAGAGCTCAAATTATTATTGCTGAGGTAGTGACTCCCGTTGATGTATTTCCCTTTCACTCATTAAGTACTATTGTATTACTGTCTTTTTCCCACCAAACAAATAGTGTCATGAGCAATACGTTCTGGCTTATCGAAAATAGTACATTTTCGATAGAAGTGGGGAAAGTTTGTTATTGCGGCCGAGGCGAAATACACACACGAGCCGCAGGCGAGGGCCAGAGCCGAGAACTGCAGTAACAAATGACCACGTGAATCAAACGACGTTTATCAATATACTTTAAATTTTTTGGTTTTAGTTTTTAGTCCAAATTTGTACAAAGTGCAAATTGATTCAATAGAATAAAAAAAAATGAAAAATAAAAATGCGTGTGGGGGGCCCGCCGCCTCACCACCTGGCTGTGGAACTTTTATTTCCGCACTATAGTGCGGGAATATAAGAAGAAAACCACGAGGGTGAAATCCATAGCATGTTGAACCTAATCGTAGTGCGATAAGAGACAGTTTTCGAGGAAGTGTATTGAAAATAAAATATCGATGCTATCGATATTTTGTTGTTTATTTGGGCAAAATTGTTCAATTAAAATATAAATACATACAATTTAAAAATAATCAGGTTTTGTGCGAATTCAACCACCAATAGCATGTACGAATGTTAAAGTTCAAACTTTGTTCATTAGGAATATTCGGTAATCTATTACACATTTCAATGAAGTAGGATCTTTACAAAATATAAAGTGAACATTAATATATCATTGTGTTTAAAAAAAAATCGACGTTAGACTCTACATTTAATGTCCTTGTCCCATCACTACGGCCGGTGACGTTACCTTCAAATAGCCAATTGGATTACACTTGTCACTCCCCGCGCACCGTGTGCCTACCGCTACATTTGGTGCATTCGAATTCAAACAAAATATTTATGTATAATACGAAATCTGGAGGTTATCTGTGGATCGGTTCTAATTATGTCGTTTATAAACTAATCACGTTGACGTTATGATAGCTCAAACAGCAAATTTCCTGGATTTGATCTGGCCCTCAGAAGCATTTAATAAACTTATAGTCATATCAAATGACCGACACAAAAACCAAATTACAATATTCCATTGAAATTATAAAATCACATCAGAAATATGAGAAAAATATAATAATAATATGTTCTGCACATACCTTAGGCTTAGAAGACATCATAGGCGGATCATTCCACCCCGGAGGAACGGGTTTCGACGGCAGAGCGGCAACGGCAGGCTCTGGTGCCTGTACCGGGTTGTAGTACGACCCGTTCACCGCCGGGTTCAGACCGGACTGGTTCAACTGGCCTGGATTCATCGACATCTGACCCGGAGGCCCGTGGATATGGCTCATTGGACCTGAATTCATAGGCCCTGGGTTCATGGGTCCTGAGTTCATGGGCCCCGAATTCATAGGCCCTGAGTTCATGGGACCTTGGTTGTAAGCCGGTACGCTACTGCCTCCGTATTGGTCAGGTAAGGGGCTGTTGAACCCGCCGTAAGGTTGGGAAGTGACGGGGTTGTTGAAACTGTATTGATTGTAGAGGGGTGAGGATTGGACGGAGGGATCCACTTTGTATTTGGAGCGAGATCCTAAGCCTGGAAGAAAGGGGGTCTTAGTTGGTGTTTGATTGTTGTTTAACTAAATCTCATTCCTATAATTTGATCGGTTCAAGATTTCAGCCGTTTATCAAACAATACAGATTTAGTGCATCGTGCTTTTAATTCTGGCAGTTCAATTCTATATATTATGATCAAGTTTTGGCAGGTGAACGCTTTAGCTATTTGATTAATTCGTTTTGCTCTGTGAAACTAAATTATGCGTATATTGAAATCACAACTGTCATTCTTTGGCAATCGTAGGAAATGGCTAAAACAAATTTGACGGAGTGTGTAAAATCGGGTAAACCATTCATTTCCTTGACTGTACAAAGCCGTAGCTACTGGAAAAGGGTTTGCTGTAACCTTATTGTAATGAAATTTCATTTGAATGATAAGTTTGTGTTACTATATCGTAATAAAAGTCACCAGCAGGTCCCACACTGGCCGGCCGGGGCGGCTGGGGAGCGTGCGGCGGCGGGGCCGCTGCGGGCGGCGCGAGCTGCGGCGGCGCGGCCTGCGGCGGCTGCAGCGGCTGCGAGTACGCGGCCCGCCCAGGCGCTGCCACGGAGGATTGCTGCCAGGGCTGCTCGTAGCCTGACACTGCGTGGGGGAATTGAGGTTATCATAGTGAAGGTCATATTTTAGCAGGTTTACAGCAGTCAATTCGGATTATTTATTCGATTGTTATAGAAAATCGCTTTTTTCCTGACCAGCATCAAGTTCGGTGAAACCAGTGTGGTCGGATCGCGGACGTGGGTCTGGATGCCGGACACATACACTGACAGATACTTCAGTAAAGGGAGTCTAAAATTTCAGGTTTAACAAAATCATAATAGGATAATAATATGAATTACATTTCAATTCGTAAAATGGTCACTAAGTTCATAATATTAAGAGCGTTTACGCCGTCCACACGCTATTTGACTCCAAAACAGTACTTTTCAAACCCTTTGATACCATCAACCCTTTATCTTAAAAAAATGTTAATTACTAATAACTTTAGGAAATTTCGTTGTCTCAATAGTTATGGAGAAAAATATTTCAATTAATAGAGTATTGGTAAATTCTATCAAGATAACTCAACAGAGGTTTTCTTATTTTCCCTTTCAGCGTCAGTTTCGAAGCTCTAATTATAGGAAACCACTGGCAAACCTAATTAGATTTTTCTAAGATCCTAAGGAAAATAGTTCGTGAAAAAGATTTTTTGATGTAGGTATCTTTCTATAAGAAAGTAAAGTTCAAACAATGTGAAATATTAAGGAATTAAAATGATTTTTTCACCGATATATTTTACTTAATTTAATATAATAATAGCATAATATAATAGAAGAACATATGCTTTAAAACATTCACTTTAAAATTTCAACTAATTTACAGTGATTATTTTTCTATAAATATTTGAAAACTACTATAAATCATTGCGCGCGAGCAATTTCAAATCAGTCCGCCGCGAGGCTTTCTAGAGAGAGGACATGTCGCTCGGCACTCTGCCTGACCTCTGTTGACCTTTGCCATACTTAGAAGGATAGCGGACGTTCATAGTGTGATTGAAAAATCTTGGTACTTTGATGATTACATTTTTTTATAATTATTTTTGATGACTGACAATATTTTTAGTGACAACAAATATTTACCCTATTTTTTATCTACAGATAGCGCGCGAGTTGAATGCAGAGTTTAGGAATGCGGTAGTGCTGAGACCTAATTATAATTATTGATGACCACAATGAGTAATGAATGTCGATAAATTTAAACAATGTTATAAGTTTAATTTTATTTTTTACACTAGGTTAACTGCAGTTAGGTGAATTGCAGCCAATGTTCTTTTGGAAAGTCCGGTATAACGGCTTGCTCGGTCGAAAGCATTATTCAAATTAAATGTCAAATTTTTGTTCTGCCTTTCTTCAACACACATGTCTAAAACATTTTTCGCCATTTCTCGTGCTTGGCGATGAATAAAAGCTCGTTTTTTTGTAACGGAACTTGATGGACTCGGATCAGTCATTATTAAAATAAAAAAAATAACACGGGAACTTCAGTATTAACACAATAACACGGCAAACGTAAGATAGTTGACAAGGATGGCACAGCACTACACTGCAGGCGCGTGAGGTGGGGCGTGCGGATAGCGGGGGGAGATGCTCCCGCTCTTTACCTCAGACCCCGACTGCATTCAACTCGCGCGCTATCTGTACTAATTTCATTTACAAAACAAACTTTTACTTATTTAATTATTATTTTTTTGTAAATAAGAACATAAATTGTTTTTAAAGTTAACGCCAACCTGTTGTATTTCCCTCATAAGAGGTGTCACTAAGGGGAACATCACGTCCGGTTAAAATATAATATAAAATAAACTTACGTAAATCCGTATAGTATTTATTTGAATAGAATAAAAATATTTATTAATCAATCACAAATCAATAATAATTAACGAAGTTGGGTTTCTTTCTAAAGTTTAGATCAACAAATTCATGTTTAAATAACTAAAAAACGACTTTAATATTAATCATAATTATAGCTAGACTTGCAATTTATTATTAAATACTTATCTACTATAGCGCAAGAGAACGCGCCAGCGCTACGCACATAGTCACGCGCGCTTCTGTGTGCGTAAAAAATGCATTGAATTACCTAAACTTGACTTCGCGCGATAGACGTAATCGCTCTTAATGCGTGATTCATATTATTTCCTATAATGATTCCGCTGCATTTTAGACCCCTGTAAGCGCAACTTGTCCGTAGTTTGTCGGTACTAGTTTGACTGATACTTAAATAAGGGTCGTGACAAATTAGGAACGTTTATTAAATGCAAGACTTACCATTAGGTGCATAGCTGGGCTCAGTGTGCGACAAGTGTGGGCGACGCTGTGGGTGCACGTGACCCACTGAGTGTCGTGCTTGCTGCGGTTGCTGTAGACAAACACATTGCACTTTATTATGTCCTCCATACAAATTTCAATTTACATAAAAGAAAACATTTCACATCGGGTGACACAATGGGCGGTCTTATCGCTAAAATCAATCCTTTCAAGACAACTTTTGGATGGATTAGAGGAAGAGGGAGAAACAATACAGTGGCTAGTTTGTGGTGTACTGTTTACATAATATTACAAGCATTTTTATTACATAACTCACACATTTGTAATCAACTTATGTTTATAGTGAGATGCTAAACAAATTCCCACCACCTTGTACTTAACTATATTCATCTACTCAATAATGACATCTTCTATTAATTCACTTGGACGCAGGTTCGTTGCCCACTAAAATAAATAAGATCATCGGTGCTATGAACATCACATTTGAGTTGCAGTCTGTGGCAGTGCTATGTCCCATGTGCCTGTTACTCCACCGGAACCTAGTATTGCTACTTGGCTGAAATATGTATGCATTGTGAAAGTACTTCGATGGACCACCAATTTCACAGAGCTCAACTTTAGATAAAGCACGAGAGAGCGTATCGTGTGCTTTCTATCATTGTTATAAGGTATACATTGGAACATTGGAACATCAGTACTACTGATCTAGACTTTCTTGCCCGTTCTTCTATATACAAATAATACGATTTGTTTTGACTATCTGACTAACTCCTGCCGAAAAGTGCCTATAAAGTGTTAAATTTAAACAAAGTTCGAGACTTACATGGCTAGCCCTCCTCTGGTGCTGTACCAAGCCCAGCGCGTGCATGAGCCGGTCCCGCAGCTCGGCGTGCTGGATGCCCTCCAGCGTGTTGAGTGCGCTCTGCATGCATCCCTGCGAGGCGAGGCGCGACGCGTACTCGTTCAGGACTGTTTCTAGTTTTCCGCCAGCCTACAACAGAGTCAAATGTAAAGCTACCGAAAGGATTTATTTCGTAGACATGTGACACTGAGTAAAGTAGGAAAATTCAACTTTAAGACTGAGTTCACAAAGTTCAGTTCGATTTGATAAAAAATTGTGTTACTTTATATTTTATTTTCAACGCAAATAAATTCAAAACCTCAAAATGACCGATGTTGCATTGCATTGCAAAACAAAACTCAAGATTTGGGCAATATTTTTCATATTGAAACTCCACGGTATTTTAGTATTTTCGAATATGAAATCTCTCGCTACGCAATTTGGTATTGCAATATTTTGTACCTGCACTTGTCTCCCCCTCGCTAGCGCGGCTCTCCGAGCGAGTAGCGCCAGCTCGGTGAGCGCGGCCAGGGCGGCCACGTCTCCCCTCCTGCTGCGACTCCAGCGCCCCACCAGCTCCTCGGGGCTCATGGCACACAGGTAGCATATGGTGGCGGCCTCGGCTAAGGCCGGGTCCGATTCTTTTGACAGTTTGTTTCCGAGCATTTCTGTGGGAAAAAAGAATAAAAAGCTGCACTCAGTGCCACATTGCTTTTCCTTACACATCCATAACATAAATAAATGATGGCAGCTCAATAAAATTGTGGCGGTTCAAAGTAGCTACCCCAACAGATTATATTGATAGTGCAGAAAAGCTCTCAGCGAGCCACCTGGAAATTATTTAACTACGAATATAAAACTAGACGGGTCACTGCAGATACAACTAAGCCTGATGGGAGTACCCCGAGGATACATAGCGAGTGTGTCATCGGAGCCACTAACCCAGCTTCTGTCCTGAACTTTGTACAACTCCACCTACACTTTGATGTCCGAAGCCACTGAAATCGCTGTCGATGGGCAGATTTCTAGTCAAAGCTCATGATACAAAATAAAACAATCAAGGGTAGGACGAAGAAGACTGACCACAGTATTGTGCAGCGGAGTCCTCGTCGCAGTGCGTGAGCAGCGCCGCCAGCGTGTGGCGCCAGCTGGCGGGCGCGGCCGCCGCCACCAGCGCCGCCCAGCGCGCCTGCAGCAGCGCGCCGCACACCAGCGACACCGGCGAGCCCGCCGTCGTGTTCACGTGGTACTTCTGCACCTTGTATACGAGCTCGGGGCTACCTGTGTATGGTTACAAATATATTATAAACTTAAAAAATGATCGGTTAAACCATAGGTTCCCAACGGGGGCGTTACCGTCGCCTAGTGGGCGCTGGAGCTTTTCATGGGGGCGGTAGCGGATCCAAAGGCAAATGGGGGGCGTTATGAAATACCACAATTTTCATGAAAAAAATATTTTATATAGCCGTCTATGTTTATCTAATAACTATTGACTATGGACTATGGACATGTCTGCCGCATGCCGGACAAACTATGGGCCAAAATAGGAGGAAACTGGTGCCCTGACACAGTGAGGCGGAGTCGCGGCCTCCACGAAAGAGATGGCGGAACGAACTGGACAGGTTCCGTCCGTACTGGAAGGAGGACGCGCGGGTTCGCGAGAAGTGGAAGGAGTGTAGGGAGGCGTTTGCCCAGGAGTGGGACAGAGCAGGAAAAAATGGAGCGGTAGTCCATAAAAGATTGGGAACCTATGGGTTAAACCGTGAGATACGAAATTAAAAAATACTGATTTTCGCCAGCAGCACATGCTTACACTCGCATACTTTCATTATACTGCACTGATGAGTCTCTGACATTGGTCGACACGTGTGCGTTCCTATTTGTCGACAAGAATCGTAAATCAGTGGCATTGGAGATGTAACCAATCAAAATGGATGTCATAAATTTAGGTTCAAAATTCCCTATTGCCAGTCGAAAACGTGACATAACTACCGTAGCCACGCTAGACAGAAAGTAATAAGTGCATTTTAGGAATTTCAACTACCAGTATTTGCCTAATGCATAGGTTCCCAACGGGGGCGGCTAGTGGGCGCTGGAGCTTTTCATGGGGGCGGTAGCGGGTCCAAAGGCAAAAAGGTGTGGAACCTATGGTCTAACTAATGCATCATCTAAAAGTTGACTGGTAGAAAATGCCTTTGCCATTAAATTCGGCTCTGTATATTTGTGTTTTTATGTGTTTAACAAATAAAGTGTAGAATGATTATGTATGGAGAGGGAGAGGAATGATTTAAAAGAAAAAGGGGGTAAATGTGTCACACTAACATGGGAAAAGGAGTACATGTGATTGGTAGAATAGAATGAAAGTAAAAACCCAGTTACGCCATCCCCAAGCAACTTGGGTCTAGGGCAGTAAAATTATGATGAAATAAACTATATTATAATGATCAGTGACTTACCGAGCGAAGCAATGATAAGTGCGTCGGCGACTCGCTTGGCGTCCAGACACAGCTCCACCGCTTCCTCCAGGTGCCCGCACACCAGCGCGCGGCAGATGAGGCTCGTGGAGTCTACGGTGCACACAACATTATCTACTTTATACAAAATATTAAAATTGAAAAAAAAAAGAAGGCAGTCGTGTACACTACACTCATTACGCAAGATCGAAATCAGATTCTGAGCTGATGACTGAGATGCTTTTGGTAGAAAAACTCAATAACACTTTGCCTGGCTTGGGAATTGAACCCAGGATTTCAGGCTCAGCAGTAATTTTTTGAGGTCTCAAATAGACTACAATAAAAGTATAGTCTGCCTTGTTGGTCAACCACCACTAAACTAAGCAATTTTATGTAACTACTACTGTTAGTCATCAATAAATTATTCTAGAAATAAGTATAGCATAGAAAACGAACAAATATTTTGTGTAGAAGCCAATCTCGTCTTTTTCTCGTTCAGTTATAGATCTATACGTATTATAATATTTTCAATTGATGTTTCCAATGCTACAGTATTATGTCTAAAATACTTGTTATAATGTACCTTCTCCATTCGGTATGACCACGTTGGAGACATTAGGTGTCAGGTCAAGGTTGGCCAATTTTCTCTCAATCTGTGTATGAGCGTCCTGTAATTAAATTAAACTGTTAATACTGTGCGCTTAAAGAGTTTGACGTTAAATAAAGAGACGGGCGCATTCATTTAAATCATGCACGGCATGTCTTAGAACCAAAAGCTCGGACACATGGGACACCAACCCACCAACCCGCTGTGGGCCCGCGTAGGGGCTGGAAGCTCACTCCTCGTCATAGAGGGGAGGCCTGTGTGCAGCAGAGGGAACAATAAACGGTGATTATGCTAATAAAGCCAGCATCACTTCTCCGGACCAGGCACATTGGTATCTCCAAAAGTAAACATACACGTAGCTTCCTCTACCACCAAGCATGCAAACTTGTTGAAGAACTGTCTTATTACAAATTAACGATTAAATCGTTAGATAGGCCCCCACCGTATTTACTTCGCGCGAAAAAAAAAGCGAGAAGCATTATTTTGTCACTTCAAAGGCATCAGTCTTGTTTGAAAAGCGACATGGCGCGACAAGGTTCTCAGCACGGCACTCCATAGCAGCTTAATGAAAGTAAGAAACAGTGAGAGCCAACTACGCGTAAGTAGATGGCCAGTTTTATTCTCCCTTCTAGCAGTAAAAGAGTGTTACCATCAACAGCAGTACTTACCGATAGATCAGTGCTGGTATCAGTAGACAACTCCGCTTCCGTTTCCGTGGACTCGCCCTAGCAGCGGCAGGCATACAGACAGTAGCATATTATACATACTGAGTTATGTGAGCACAGATTATATAGATGTCATTAGTACTGTTAAACTTCCCACTGCCATTGACTTTAAATAGGGTATAATTTATCAGTTTTGAATTTTAAAACTTTACCAAATCGGGATAAAGTTCTAAATTTAAAAACTCGCTTGAAGGCACACACAATTAATTTCTGTGGACGTACATATGCAATTTCTGTTTAGCGAGTCGTGTGGTTACACTCAAAGCTCAAATATCATGAAAATAAGTAATTATTTATGATTTAATTAATCAGATCTTTTCGATCTGTTAGAAGTAACCATTTTGTTTTGTCCTGTGCGACAATAATAAATACTTTTTCTTTCTTTCTTTTAAGTGCTACACACATTTGTGATTCCGCCTGATACGGAAATATATTCATTCAAATTAAATATTCAATTTCGCCGCCCAGCTTGTGCTAAATTAGGCTAACCCGAACATGGTGCCTACCTTTCCATCACAGTGGTGGCAGTGAAAAGGTCAACATTACTAAATGAAGAACAGTTAGCTATGATGTAAGTCGTGCTACAGAATTCAATTCAGAAAACAGTTCAATTATTAACATGAAAATTTAGCATGAAAACTAAAGTTACAATATTATAAGCACAGAAAACAGCGCCGGCAGATCAAAGCCATATTAATAGGAAATACGTCATTTAGTATATAATACAAGGGAGGTAACTCACTCTACTCAATGCAGCGATGTCTGGTTGCGTCCCGTCACCGGTCGGTACGTTGGGGCTCTTAAACTTTGAAGACATCTCGTCTTGTTTGAAACCTACGATGCGAAGAAATAGTATAAAAATATGAACAAACAACAAGAACTTTGAAGTCTGAGACCTTAAAGTGTTGGACCAGTTTTTAAGGAATTTTAGTGCATCTCATGCGTGTTCTCTCAATTTGAACCAAGTTTGGTTGGTGCACAACCAAACCGGCACTAGTTTATTCCGCTTAGGGATGTTTTTTTAACGTCAGATACGGCTTAGGGGGAGGGTTTGAGTACTGCACGGGATCAGCAACCCCTCATCACTAAAAGCTTCGATTTACTACAGATCCAAAAATAATTAGACAGGTATACTTTGCTCTTTGTCAGTCAATTTTGACTTACTGTATTACGTCATGGGGTGGGGCGAGTAAAACTTTGTTATTGCCCATTGAAAGAGCTCAAAGAGCTATTCTCAAGGTGGCTACTTGCCGCCCTTTCCTTTTCCCCACTAACCTCCTGTATAAATCTTGTGAAGTGCTAACAGTTCGACAATTATTTATAATGGGCACTGTACTAAAACAACACGCAGCACTTCCTTATAGCACTGAATTAACTCAAAGGAGACGGAGAGATATAGTTTGCCCTCAAAAAAGTACAAAACATGCTTTCACAGCCAAATTTTATGTCTACCTCGGACCGCTACTTTATAACAGGCTAAATAAAAAAGGAACCATCTACTCCTTAAATCACAGTAACTGCAAGAAAACCCTTCAAAAAGCTCTTCAATCTTTGTCCTATGGAGATACAGAGAAATTATTACTTGTGCTAAAGTAAATATTGTTCGTATTATTGTTATTTTTAAATTATTATAAGCTAAGTTAATATACTATATTTTATACACCTTTATACCAATAAGATTAACATGCTAATTATGTGATTATTTAATCAATTAATAATACCTATAATCGCCTGAAACACAGGACTACCTAGTTCAGGCAAAAATCATGGGTGCACTTGACATAGATTTAAGAAAAACTGTATTTAATGTTATACCTTTATATTTTTTGAATAAAATTTTATTATTATTTATTATTACTAACCGTTAAGGATTATTTACAAGGAACTCCATACTGCAACACACTCTTATAATTACCGTAATCGCATCGCCTTAGCTTGGCATCAGTTACTCCGAATAAGGAAGTGATAGTGGAATTACATTGACATCTGACAGTTATTGCATGGCGAAACTGTCAAACCTTTCCTGAGACAAAGAAATCTGGCATTGATAGCATCAGCCTTCAACAGATGAAATTGATGTAAACTTACCCAATAAGTTAAGCACTTCACTCCGGAACGTAGGCAAAAAGTTAGCTCGTAAGAAGAACCAAGTGTAGCGTTCGTTCTGGTCAGTCGCAGCGTCGCCCTTTTGACGGCAGTACCTGTGCAAGCGCATGTGTCAGATCAATATGATAGGTATCGGAGTTTTACAAGTTCATTGTAGAATAAACTATAGAAATTGTAGAATAAAATCCACGGTATAAGGACCATGAAAAAAAATGTTATATCTATCGATTATACGTAAGTTTATTTTTGTTCATAATTTAGTTTTCCTATCGAAACATGTTAACAAAGCGTCTTAGTTGAAAAATAACTCACAGAATTTTCAGTTTGCACTAAACTTTCCACTTTTTCATATGCATTTTGCAATTAATAATAATGGCCTTTCCAAAATCAACTTAATTCTCATTAGAAGTTTATATTTGCGAGTAAATAATTTAAATTGTTAACAATAATTTAAATATGGAATGCACTCACTCAGCAAGTCTCTCGGTGGCAGTCGGGTCATGACTTAAACTGGTTTCGAGTATAGCATCCAACTCCGTCGCACGCTCTACTATCTCTGGTTCACTTATAACCTGTTCACATAATATGACAATAAGTTATCGACGAGACGTAGAAGAAGACAATAATGAATCAAGATTAAAGATGTTGAATGACGATAACACGAAAAAAACATTACTGATTCAGCTGTTATTACTGGAAATTATTAATTTTTGAATAATTTTTTTTTTTTTTGTAGTCAGTGAAGTTTCGCCAGTTAATTTAAATTGAGGTTTCTGTCATTTATTAAAAAAAATGAGAATTGATTTAAGATAGTTTATAAACTTATAGATATCAATATTTAGCGCGATCTTACCTGGCTTATGTGTACAAGTTTCTGCGGGCCTGCCTCTTGTGGACATTTCTCAAACGTTACCAATTTGCCGCCAAACTAATATGCAGAAGAAATAACAATTACTTCAGTTGGTCCATAAGATCAAGTATAATCAGCGTAAAACGTTGCTAGTGTGGGCTGTAGGGCGTTGTGAGCCCGTTATCTACCACGTGAGCTCATTCAGCTGTCGTAGGGAAAAGTGGCGTATATGCACCTTTTTTTTTCACAGACGCGTTGCGTTCCTTTGGTTTATGATTGATGTTGCGGGTAGCAATAACAACCATTTTGCAATGAGAATAAAGATCACTGCTATTTTTACATGTAATTTAGGCAGTGATTTAAAATCAGGGGCAAATGAATTGAAAAAGATCCTGAGGCACTAGGCACGTTTACTCACACAAAACTTAGAGCCCACAGGGCGCTTGAGCCAGCAGGGCGCGCGCGGCAGGTGCGGCGCGGGCGCGGGCGCGGCCGCGGCGGCGCGGGCGACCGCTGGCAGCGCGCTGAACGAGTCCACGCCGCCGAACGACTCCATTATGTTGCTCTGGTTGTGCGTCGTCTGGGAGAGAGAGTCAACAATAGGTAATGGGCATAATCAGCCTATAATATCCCACAGCTGGGATACAGACCAAATATTTATCCGTTCTTTTCTAACACAGATAACTAACTAAATTTCGCATAGAAGGCACATTTGCGCCAGGCGCCGCACATTTGTGGCTTAGCACTAATATAACTCGATGCGCGTATTTATCTCTTCAGTGTCGACCAGAAGTTGTCCCGTGATGGCGTGACCAATTTAGAGAATCCAATATGTATGAAAGTTTGATTATTATGGTTTACTTTAAAAAAAAAAACTACCTATGCAGTTAAATGGTGAGGAAAATTATCCAGGACCTTGAGTTATAGAAAATGATGGGATAGTATTCAACTGTTAAGCAAATTTTTATAAAATTAACCATTTTAGAAAGAGCTTAGCGTTGATTGGCTGAGGTAGTGACTCTCGTTGATATCTTTCCCTTTCACTCATTAGGTACTATTGTATTGCTGTCTTTTTCCCACAAAACTAATAGTGTCATGAGCAATACGTTCTTCGTTACGTTCTACAAACGGAATCTATAGGAGGTTATCTGCGTTTTCTAATTAATTTCGCTTCGGGGTTCAACAAAGTTTGATTATTTCTCCGAGACTTCGTCGAATTTCATTGCATCGGCGCTTTTCTGACGGTCGCTACAGTCGATTCTGGCTTACAGGAGTTGCAGTGGTTGGGAAAACTATGGCCGACTTGTTCCAATAAAAATACCTGACCGACTAGATCTCCTCTCTGAAAACGGCAGTAGGCCATAGTTCACCATACCAAAATAAACACAAGTGGTATTACAAATGTTTGACAACACATTGCAATTGGCGCCTTGCATTGTGCCACTTCCCGTGAATTCCCAGTGTGAACATCGGTGGCAAGAATTGTCGAGAATGCTCGACAATTCTTGAGAAGACGCGCTACCCGTTTTTAGAGTCACGTCTACTTTGTAGGTTACATAATATGTAACCTACACCTACTACTATACCTCGGAACCAGATTTAGGTTCTGCAATATTATTGCAAAACCTAAATCTGGTTCCGAAGTTCGAGCAAAGCGATATCGAGTTTATCCATAATATGCATGATTTGTGCCCGATTGATGGCAATAAGCTCGGCCACCTATTAGATGGGACTTAAACTTGCAAAATGTGGTGTACTAACTGGCGAAGTGTCGGTGTACTATAAGGTAGTCCTCTATAAGTTTTTAAACTGACATGGTCACTAACACTACTGTCATGGTCATGATAAATATACCGCTTTATGTGTTAACCAAAGATAGTGCTCTGTCTAAGTAACCCTGCGGGGAAAATACAATATGCTCACGATCTCAGGGCGCGAGCCGCCCAGCAGCGAGTGCACCGCCACCTGCTGGTCGAAGGACGCCGTCACCATGAGGCTGGGGTCTCGGGGACACCACGACACGTCGAACACCCACTGCTGTTGGTGACTTATCTCCGACAGGAGTTCACCTCCCTGAGGACAAAATAAGCGATAAAAATGTAACTTTAAATATAAATATGATAAAAATCATTTAAAAAAATATGAAAGGAACGGTATATTTGTGTTCCAAGATTGAGAATCCGAGCTTCAATCTCAAACCTTTCAATTCTATTTTATTGCGCCAAAAGAATCTTGCAGCACTAAAGTAGAAGTTGTAGACTCACAGGCTGCGTGTTGTTAGGGTTCCAGCACAGCACCTTGCCGTCCTTGCCGGCAGACAGCAGCAGGTCGGCGTCCTGTCGGCTCCATGACACGGACATCACGCCCTTGTTGTGGGCTTCCAGGGTTACCAGCGGAGAAGCTGCCAATCTGCAACAAGTTTTGGTATTTCAACATTGACCGTCAAGATCAGGTAAAAGTTACGGATTTTTTTTAATGGTCTTCACTCAATTTTACTTTTCGTTTGTTTTCGTATTGTTTACCACAAAACGTGTTTTTAAAATAAAATTATTACCCAATTTTATTTTAAGAAACACGTTTTGTCGAATCATGAACTTCAAAATGTTTGTGAAGCCGGCCCGTGTCTTTACCTCAAATCCCACAGCTGTACGACGGGCACCTGGTCGTCTTCGGACGCGATGCACACCTGTGTCGCAACGTTCGGGTGCCACGCCAGCGACCGCCATCTTGTGCGAGACTGAGAGTCACTGTAAAAAAGATCATTTTCAATACTTCGTCGAGTTGTCATACACAAAGACAATTAAACTTAATCTACATAGTTGGTCGAAGGTCTATTATATATCCCTTCTTTATTCTTTTATTTATGTTATGAGTTGTACGAGAGTAGCTCATATAGTGGTGAAAACCAGTCAGGGATGACGCCGGTAGGGTTGACTTGCCAGCGGGCGTTTTAATAAATAATAGCAAGTAATTAATTGACCTTTATATTGAATGTGTGAATGGCTAGTTAAAAACCTCACCTTAATTTCATGATCGGCTCATTCTTCCTCAAGTCCCACACGACGCATCTTGTCGCAAATGTGGATCCGAGAATATGTTGGACCTATCAAACAAACATTCAGCTATTCAGGTATAAACGAAAACAACTACATAAACCCCTACCTACTCGGTCGTTAAGCACGACACATCAAAACTTTTAAAGTCTATGGCGGTTTCAGGTTACCATATTTTCACCGCGTACACACGCGCCCACTCATCAGACATACTCGCTCTTATGCCGGCGCAAAATCTGGCTAGCATGTTAGCTGTTAGCCTTTGGACGTGGAGTAGCGCTTTATCAAAGAGGTATGAATAAAAGAGAAGACAATCGAAAATGGCGAAGTCAAATCGAGATGTGCCATTTCGTCAGGTACTGTGATGATACTTTCATACGACAGTGTATGAGTGTACCTAATCTTGTATGCAATCACTTGTGACCAATCTCCTACGGAGCGTACGATGCAATTCGAATCATTTAAGAATTGAGTTCAAAATACTTGAGTTCATCATTCTATATTCCATTTAACGATCTATAAGCGTAACTTGACTGTTTATTATTCTCTGTTTTAATGCTTTCTTTGGCACTTTTTTGGAGTTTCGAATCCTTAAAAAATACGCAAACACGGAAGGAACCCTTATAATTTCGTCCTATCCGCCTGTCCGTTCGTACGTACGTCACAGCCACTTTACTCGGAGCACTGAGCACTGTATTTTGATCCATATTATAGATTTTTCTTTCCACGTACTTCTGTCGCCAAACACAGTTATTGTGATCCAGTATGCATATCACAGCTCAGAGGTTATTCAACTTTTTCAAAGACATAAATGAAGCAGCTTCGCATAAATTAAATTCAATATTGAAATCTGGGTCCAGTTGCTAATTAATTTATGTAACTTTTTTACTTACGTCTAAAATGATCCAAGCAATTATTCTGACTTCACACGAGTTTTGACTACAGATTACACTGGAGACTTGAAAAACTGGAGGTATTGTACTGTCTTACCTGCTGGTTCCAAGCCAACCCCTGCACATGATCGTAAGGCTGGTTCCTGTTGCCGGGGGCCATGGGCTGGCTGGTGTTGTTCAGGTCCCATATGAAGATCTCGCTGTCTGAAGCTCCGGACGCGAGCAAGTTCTTCTGGTAAGGGTTGATGTCGAGCGCTGATACATGGCCTGGTAGAGCGGAGCATTTGATTAATGTAGCAATGACAACTTACATGACATCGCGTGTGTATTCCCAGAAGGGTAAAGCAGCGGTGTAAAAACAGTACATCCTCATTTTGAACATTAATAGTGAGACTACTTCTAATAATGAAAATACGCAACATCTGAAAATCATCAAAAACAATTCAAATACCCGAGAGAGATGACCTCCCCAAAATAGACAGCATGCGTAAGTATTAGGTCACCTATTGTAATGATGTCACAAGCTAAACAACGAACAGTTAAACAGTGGACATCATAATATTATGTAGATAGTGCGTTATCAGTTATCACGAAGTTTTTAACGTTATTCAAAGGTTATTCATTACAGTCAGAAGCTCATAGATAACGAAATTGAAAGAGCAAAGAACTGTTTTGAATGCGCTTTTTCAAGCATTATGCGCTTTTGTGCATGTGTCGAGTTATTTATACAGGCATTAAGTATTTTTTTAAGATATTTATTCGTAACCTAGTTTGGTACCTCAAAGCTGAAATATCTCAAATTAACCGTTTGTTTGACCTAATTATTTTCAACTACCTTCCGCCCGCGACTTCACCCACGTATATTCATTTTTGGCACAAAACCTTTATACATTATAGCCCAGGTGTTATTCTGATTTATAAGTTACATTACTGTAAAGTTTCATCAACATACGTTGAATAGTTTTTGCGTGAAATGGTAAAAAAAACATCGGTCCATCCTTTCTTTCGCGGTTGCACAAATGTTGCGAGTAACGCTAGAAGAAGGTGCCGCGGCAACGACCGGCGAGTGCTACATCCAAGTTGGTTGCATCAAATTACCGGTAAAAAGTATGCTAGATCTCCAAATTTAAATGTATATTAGTAATTATTCGGACTTTACCCAAAAAGCTTGGCTAAGTTAACCCTGAAGAACTTAAGTTTGCTTCTTCTTCTAGCGTTAGCAAAGCAAGAAAAAAAAAACAATAATTCTGAAGTTTGTTTTCTTTACAAGGCTGAACTAGTGGTTTAAAATTCTACTATCAATTTTATTGATTGCTTTATTACCTTCTATAATAAAACTAGCGATGATAAAGTGAACAGTTATGTATGAAACATTTCCTGCAAGTTGTTGTATACTGCTCTGAGTAAAAACATTTATGTTTTATATGATGACCAATGGGTCATCAAGGTCAATTGTGGTGGTGTGTGTTTGGGTGGTCAATTGTTAGTAAGGGAAATGTCCCTTACTAACAATTCAATGATAACAAATACAAACTCAATAATATGATTATGTATCATCTCATGCCAAAAAGATGTTACATAAACTTCGTTTAATTTTATTATCTGAGATGTTTTTATGTATGGCTGTACTATAGGTACATCCCTGCCTAACCCTTTGAGGCATGGCAAGATGAATTTTATGATGTTTTTGTGTGAAAAAGTTTTGATTATCAATTAATAATGTTTAAGACATAGTTGTGGTGATAAATGTGTTGTTTTCTTTTGCAATAGCACAGGCAATGTAGTGAGAAAATATTTAGATAGAAAGTACCAAATGGTGATGAGCCAAGATAGTACTACAAGTACAACCCCAAATATAAAGGTGCATTCTAATTTAAACCTAATGCAATAGACACAGAAACCGTGACATCTTACCACTAAATAGAAAGTTATGATGCACTTACCACTATGTTTAGTGCTGCTTCCAAGCAATGCGTCGCTGGCGCTGTTGAGCAGTTTGTCAGCACTGTAGAACTGAAGGAGCCCTCCATCGCATCCTCCGACTATTATACCCGCACCAGACCACACTAACTTTTGAAATCTAGAACAAAAGAAAACAGAGTATATGCATATTATTAGGTGCAATACATTGTGTCACTACTATGTACGCATGCATACCTGGGTTCATCCCCAAGTTGGGCAAACAGATATTTATTTTGTCCAGTAGGAATTTACTTTGTAGTAGCCTAGATTTGTTTTGCGGTTGATGGCAATAATTCTCTTACATAAGATTTTTTCTATGATTAATTTTTACTTGTATGCACAGGTCATTAAAGCTACGTATAACAATGATTCGGGAGGCAAGTTGTGGGCACACCAAAAAATTATTGTTCGCTTAGCACCGAAAGTGTTAACTGTATGATAGTATTATGTTTACTACTGTCCTGTGTACATAGAATGAACCTATACAATTTGTATGACATGAAAACAAGTGTAATTTAAGATTCTCCTGAATTACATCATAAATAAATATATAAACAGCAGATGTATTCACAATGTTGACATTAATTATGCATTTTTTCAAGAACACTTGTTTCTATGAGGTTTCCACTATTTTTGAAGCAGTGTTACTATTTACAAAAACTCAGCTGCTTGTGTAACATTGTGTATGTAATATAATAACATCATAACTATCAGCTGGACTGTTTATAAGAGTAGAGGAATACTAAAGAAACGATGGATGGACTGTGTGAAAGATGATATTGTTAGAAAGGAGGTAGTAGTTATAACTACTGTGATGAGTAATAGAGAAGTATGGAAGAAGACATGCTGCGCCGACCCAAAATAAATTGGGATAAGGGCAGGAGAATGATGATATCAGCTGGGCTGTAATGAAGTAGTAGTCATTTATTAAAGAAATTCTTTTTTTTTTCTTTAATTTTAATATGGACTTCTCCATAACCAATCACACAGCAGAGGTGTTAGGCTCCTCAACAATCATGAACATAATTATTTACTATGAACATCATCATAATTATGAACCTGAGTTCACAGCTGTTGTTCTTACACAAACTGAAATACGTTTTTAAAATATTATTACTGTTTTCTTAATTAGACCTGATGGTTACACATGGTGTAGATTACTAATCTCTTAATCCTACTAGCATAATTTGTCTATAGGTACTCACTTGTGCTCTGTCTGCAAACTGGATTTAAGCTCTAAATCGAGTCCAGGGTCTTCCAAATTCAAGGCATAGAGCTCAAGGTGGGAGCTAGAGCTAAACGAAGAGTCAACCTGCTGCGCCGCCGAGCCGGCCGCGATCGTCACCGGGTAGTGATCTGCAGGCGACCAGCATACGTTCACCGTCCTCTTCAGCTCCTTCACTTTCATCTTCACAACACTGGCTCACTACAACAAACACCAACCAACACTAAAAACCACCGAAAAACTGTTTTATTTACCAAATTATGTCACAGAATTGGAACGCTTCCCATTGCCGTTTGACAATCAGAACCTGTAATAATACTGGAGCACATGCTCAAATAAGGATTTAAATGTATTTTTCTAACCGATTTGAATGGGTTTCAATTAAAAAATACTATATTTACCATAAAAACACCAACTTGGCACTTCCAACGTGGCTGACGTAAATATTCTCGATTTGATTTGACAGATGATCAAGTGACAGAACGTTCGGAAACCAAAAGCAAGCGACACGTCATTTGAATGAATATAGAGTAAAAAAATATATTCCCAACTTCCAAAATACAAGCGACTTTGTTTGGGAGTTGGTAGATCATCTAATAAGTGCTGCTGTACAACCATCAAACATCTTTATAAATTATAGTACATAGATTAAGTTTTTGTTGTACTTTGAGAGCGAAATAAATAAATTATTATTATAAAATTAAATTATATATGTTCTAGTTCTAAACTTCTAAGTGTTTTTTGGTTACAATAAACATATATTTTTTTAGTATTTTAAGACACCACTCTACTTTCAGGCGAAGCTCTTAAGATTTAACAACATGTTACCATAGTAACATACCGTATTATATTGTTTCTCATTTTATTTTATTATTTTTGACAAAATGAAATATTTTTAACATCAATATTTGAAACTTAGCGATAGAAACCTTTATTCAGTGGGTACATCCTCCTTCTATAAATTTCAGATAAATCCTGGCCAGACCAAATTCTAGAAAAGGCAAAAGAACTAATTATGAAACTTCATTAAACATAAATTGTCAAAGAGAACGAAATCTTGTGATTTATTTTTACAACAAGTAGAAAGCAAAATAGGTGCGTATCAAACTTTCTATTTGATTCTAGGTTCCTGACTTCCTGCATGTTGTTCTTTGTACCTATATTATAATCGAAACATCACGCTTGTTAAATCCAAAAAGATTGCAGAGTTGTGTGCACAACATCGATCTTCTATCTAAACTACCTATTTAATATATCAGAACCTCTATTTTATCTAGCAAAAAGTATGCCGATTGTAATGAGTAAGGATGAATGGGACCGGATCCACAAGTGGTCGAAATTCGATGCTGAGGACCCAGAGGTGGTGCGACGGCGTGAGTACGTCAAGTACTTGGACGATACTAGCCGAGTGATGACCAAGTCTTGGCCCAACTCTTTAGAGGTAACAGTTTAATAGTTATAGAATAATATAGGAATAAACAAGGTGTTAACGGACCCTTCATGAAGCCGTCAACCAAGCATTTTGTACATCAAACTAAGTAACTATACTACGAAACGACTTCCGTTTTTTGTAGTGAAAAATGACGGTTTATGGCAGAACTCAATGTAACGCACTCAAAACATTGTCCTGATGTATGCAATGAATAGTACAGTGGTCATGGAGGTAGGTATTTAAAATAAAGGTATAACATTCAAAACTTGTTTTTTTTTGTACTTTTTGCATATGGTTGGAGCTTTGACCTCCAATATCTCCGTAACTAGAAGGTTCCCAGGTGTAGTTCAGATTCAGACCAAAAAAAATTCGCAATGACGGGGCGAACAACTTTCGGCTTCGTGAAGAGACTACTATCTTTTTACACCCAGTATGGAGGTAGGAGGTAGGTAGATACTTTTACAAATCCGATAAATCTGATCTCATATATCTCCAGTTGCTAAAATGTGGCTTCCAGAAACACCAAATAATTTACTAACTTCTGTACCGACATCGAATAGCGCAGCTCGGGCGACTGACCGAGTTCACCGCAATTCGGTCATTTGCTTACCCGAAAGATGCTCACTTGTGACCACTACTGTTATACAGTGAATCGGTATAATTTACTTACCACAATACTTCCATAAACTGGTACTACCACATGACAGCCTCCATTTGATGGTTTCTCCAGTGATGCTTTCGACTGTGAATTAAGAGTTTGTCTGTTACGCGCACGAACCCAGGGATGCACTTTATTTTTTGTCAGTTATTTCTTCACCACGGCAAAACGTGAGGAAACCGGCATGTCCTGGAACAGAAAATCCGAAGACGTGTGAGTAACATCTACAAACTCGCACTGGGTCCAACACAAATGGTGGATAAAGATCACTTTCTCTCACAGATAAAGGGCATTTGTCCCAGCAAGGGGAACATTATAAGGCTGATTATGCCATGATGTATGCCTTATGCCTCTACCCACCCACAGAACGTAAACAAACGCAACGAGGAGCTCCGCATAGCCCGCAATCTGCAGGCTGAGCAAACAAACACCAGATTCTATGCGCGCTACCTAAGGAAGCAGAAGGAAAAACAGGAGCGACTCATGTACTCCGCCAGAGATATGATCTTTAAGAATAAGGATGCACCAAAATTATTGCTCAGGTAAGATATAAAGCTCAGCCGGTCGTGGTATAGGGTATTATGTTTTTTGTTACCACTCCAATGTTCTTTTCTGATAATACGTTCGTTGCGGGATAGGTACGAGACAGGTGAATCGTTTCTTCGAGATTCGTCAAGCTTCGTTGTCTTGCATTTTTCTGGTGGTCATCACTGTTTATCCTGGCTTTTCAGTGGTTGGGAAACCTCCACCTCCTCGTATCAACTTTGGTCAAGAGAGCCCAACTAGCAAGCACCAAGACGTCGCGGCGTCGTATTTTGTCATGACACATGTAATTTGAAAGGATTCGATAACCCTTATCGTTAGCAGAGAAGTCGATCAGCCCGCCCCGCCGCGCCGGCGCCGTCTTCCAGCATAACTATTCACAAACAATCGAATCGAAACCAAATCGAATGACTCTTTTTCGACTGTCTGGTTTGTGAACCGAAGAACAAGCAAAACGCTATTCACAGATCCGATCGGCATAGTAGACGAACAAAAATGAATGAATGAACATAAAATAAAATGAATGTTATGAGAAGAGGTTTCAGCGGAACGGAAACAACGGTCTCTGATTCGAGTAAAGATTGGTTTACACTTTCACAGTAATTACAACGTTCGGAAAAGTTATCCGCGGACAATATGGCGCGTGGTGTACGTATCGACTTGCGCGGGGAATTATTTATTACACGTACAAGTGTCTTGCGTGTAAGCAACGGACTGTCGACGCCAACGCCACCGCCACCGCCATCGCCGTGTGGGAAAGAGAGCGATTACGTTATTCAGTATAACGCAGAGGCGGGTGACCGCGGGACGCTCTTATTGGTCGACTCGTAGGTCTTTGGGTTGCTATAATGTGGAATAAAAATGATCTTTAATCAGTGTTTCTATACGTATAAGTTTTACTGTAGAATAGACTGAATATCCATCGAGTAACTATAAATACATTTAAAAAACAAATAACAATGAGATTTTTAATAAATGGATCCGCAACGGCTTGTATACGATGTAGTACAAGATGGCGTCGACTATGGCCACGCGCCTTAACATTGACGGACTAGTATTTGTTGGAGAGACAACTTGTCCCTGGATGGCAGAGCCGGTACACCCAAATAATTTAAATCACAGACTTGTACCTACTAATATGTAAGGGTTACAATATATGTATGTACCTAAGCACGAAAACTCGTGTAAATATTTATGCAGCGGTCAAAACAATAGTAAAACTTTACATGCAATAAGTATACGTACGTCAGACAAAGCCTAAATTAGTTAAAACCACTTTTATTTTTGGTTTGATTGCACTTTGGACAACAAATAGCTGTCGGCAGGATTGATGTCTTCATATCGAATCACAATCGAATCGAATACTCGATTTCGGTTTTGTGAATAGCGATTAGAGGACTTTTCGATAGGACTGTCGATCGATTGGATATGACAGCTAATCGAGTGGTTGTGAATAGCTATGCTGGTGTCTTTTTTCACAAAAAAAAAAAACGAAAACGTGCTTCCACTGTGACATAAATAACCATGTCATTTATTTCCCATAATAGCAAGTCACTAGATTCTCGACTCACCAGATTCTCAACTAACCAGATTTGCAATTCAACAGATTCACAATGCACCAGATTCGCAACTCACCAAATGTAAAATGAAACATAAAGTAATAAAAATAACAGATACTTTGTTCACCAGAAAAGAAGTTAAAACACGGAATTCTTGATGACTTCAACTTAGTACCACACTTTTAAAATGGCAATTTCTAATAAAGTCGAGTTAAAAAAAAAATATTTTATACTTAGCATATTTCATTAACTTTCTTTGAAACTATAAAGTTTTATACGGGGTGGAAGGGACACCGACGCGAAAACGGAAACCACATACTTAGTACATCATTCACTGTACTCAAACATAATAAGTAAGCTTTAAATTACAAAATTCATTAAATACAAAACCAAAATAATATGAACATTTTATTATATTCGCGATATGTCACATATATGTCTTACATTCGAGCTCCAACCACCAACATGAAGGGTCTATGATTTTTCAAATGTAATAAGATTCAGTATTGTTTACTCGAAAGTAGCTAGATGTGTCACACAATCACTTACACTAATTTTACTATTTAAACAATCCGAATTCATGTTCTTAATTCTTTCATCTTTTTTTATAACTTAATACCTACCTACTTCATTTCTTTTCTTTTATAATGCAACGCGGTTTTCTTAATTTTGACATCTTGGTAATTAGCTGCTTTTTTGGCGTTGGTGGTCCTATTCTTTTCTCCATAACAACTAAAAACAATACTGGTGACTTTTACGATTATCAAAATAGTTCTTGAATTTCGTAAAGGACTCATTTTGTGGTTCCATTTCACAAATGCACAGAAATGCTTCAGGAATTATTATCGGTGGTAATAATATAACCCTTAACTTATTTATCGTTTTTATTTTCTCGCAGTAGGTGTGAAAAGTAGAGTATGCTCCTCGGTAATAAAGGTGTCTTCGTCTTGGGCTAGCTTAAATCCCTCATTATACATGATTGCCATTTGTCAAGTGATGAACTCTTCAATTCTTTAGTAGCCCTTCCTCAATAAATATGTCCTTCATTTATGCACTGGTTATGTTTTTAAATTGTAACGGCAACTGGTTGTATAACAAGACGGATTGATGTCTGAGACATTGTCAAACCGCTTTCAATTTAGGTTGAATTGTGTAGGGTAAGTCTTTCCTACGAGTACTATCTCTAGCTTGTATTTGCTCTTCAGTTTCAAATTTGAGCAAATTCCTAACAAAGTAGGTTATACACAAGAATAGAGACATGTTCCTTGCACGATTCTGTTTGTCTCGTGCGAAGCACTGGCCATAAAGCTCTTTTTTGAATTACAAATGCTGACTGGATATTGTTTTTGTAGCTGTTGCCCCAAAACTAAATACTATATCTGTGTGTATCTCAAACACATTTTGCTACCCCCAGTGCGGTAATCGAAACTGCGGTACAAAAAGAACGAGAAGAGCAGGTCAAGTTCATAAACGAGCGGCGTCGGGAAGAAGCAGAGATAAAGAGACAAGAGGATGACGAGATCATAAGGAAGGCCAAGGAGTGGCACGAGCTCATTGCACTAAGAAAGAAGAGGAGGTGGGACGTCAACAAGCAACATCAGAAGGACATTCTTGATCAGTGAGTGACTTTCCTACCTACCTACCTCATGCAGAATAATATTGTTACGAGCTGGGTATGGGATAAATTAAAACACTGCTAATTAAACACTAAATAACTTTAATTAACACAAAACACTTAAGTATTTCACAATCACAAACTTACTTTACTTCACTTCGATTCGCTTCGTTGTGTAGCCAAAATCAGACTGACCATCCCACCACCATTCCCGGACCATTCCTTCGAGAAAGTTCACAACTTTCTGGTACCTTCATATGGCCGACTCATCCTTCCAGAAAGTTCTACAACTTACTGGAACGTCCATATCCACCCATTCTTCGAGAATTTCCACAGCTTTCTGGAACCTTCCAGAAAGATCCACAACTTTCTGGAAGTTTCCAGAAAGTTCCCTAGTGGGACATTGTAGAATTATTCTCGATTCTTCTAGATAGTTCCATCGTGGAGCATTCTAGACTCGAGCGTAATCTTGAATGTTCTCGTAAAGCAGCCAACGCAACAATATCAGATCAAACAAAAGAAGTAGTGTCGTCTTCTCTCTAGCGTTTTAAATACCTACCGAAGTTAACTGCCTCGTTGGTTGACTGCTTGGTAAGTGAGTCCTGGAAATCATCCCCAGACCAGGTTATTACAATAGGAATATTTCAGTAGCAGCCCTATCTGATCGATTATCGGTTTGTCAATAGTCTCCATGCAGCCTCCTATTACGTGGGGCTTTATCATGTACATTGTAAGTAGGTTGTAATGTATAATCATTGGGAAAAATAGGATTCATTTTTGCCGAAGTTATCCCTTAACTGCCCCGTTGGCCGCAGGTGCGACTACTGATCGTAAAAATATGTTGTTATTCCTCAGGGCTCATGAGGTGGCAGAACGTAACCGCAAGGAGTACGAGACTGAGCTGAATCTACAGAAGATTGACAACATCCTGGCTTATCAGCAGATAGACGCTCTAAAAGAATTTGATAAACAGTTCGTAAGTTCCTTGGACTTCACTTTCTTTCGATCAAAAAAAAATGTCTTTATGTAATAAATGTGTGGACATTTATACCGTGTAGGTACCTATTGCACTTATGTATGAAATAGGATATCCTTAACATTCTTTGTAGTTGCAGTAAGGGTGAAATTACATTTGTCAGCATCGGTGCATTTAGCTGGGTGGTATTGGTCACACTTATACGCATCGTGCTTCAAAGGCTGCCATAGATGGCTATTGCATGCTTTCAGCTTCATAGTATAATCTACTTCAAGTCGCTTAACAGTCGCCGTTCCCTAACCACTCCTTCCGTTTATCTATCTGCACTCGTAGCTGATCAGTAGCAGTTAGCTGAGTTAAGGTGCATTTGCATGCGAAAGCATCCGTCCTCATGCGTTCGCTTGAATAAGCATGCTTTGTCATACGTTGACGCTTGAAAGCACCCTTTGACGTGTAAAATCGAGTGCTACACTAGTACGCATGTAAAACACAAAAATGCGAAAACTGAATCCATGCGGGAAAAAAAATTCCGTACGCATCTCCATACAAAATAGCCATTTTTAATAAGGTTGACGGGTGCGATTTCACCTTGCTGCAGCACAAAACCTACGGTCAGTAGGTAAATAGGTATTATAAAGCCTAAGGAAGTAAGTACATATTTAAATGTATGTGCCTTTATTTCATCACATCAACTTTACTATTACTTACGAAATAATCCTAATTAATGTGATTTCTTACTTGGCCTAGTAGGTGGCCACGTCTATTGCGACGTCATTCAAATTCTTGATTGTACTGTTAAGAAAGCAGAGGAGAGAGCTCGCATCTTCAGAGACGCGGAACAGTCTCACAAAGAGTATAGGGAGAGGAAACGCGAACAAGATGCACTCGACAAGATGGACAACAAGCTCATAGAGGTGCTGCAGAAATCTCGTTGCAGGATCGAACAGACGAGGAAGAAGACTGAGGCTGATGTAAGTAATAATATTTACGGTAGGAACCGTTGAGAGGCCGCATACTGTATCTTCTTTTTGAATTAATTTAAACAGTACCTACTTTAAACGTAGGTATTCTAAACATACTATCCTATTTTTTTTAAGCACAAGCCACATAAAGTTTTTTAATATGCTAGCTTTGTAACCACCTGCAGCTCAAAACCAAATCTATCAGCCCAAATTCAAGAGAACATTGCATTGTAAATGTTGTTATCAAACTTATTCCCGCAAAGCTATCGTTTTATTCTGATGCTCTCTTCAGCTGAAGAATGAGAAGCTTCGTGTGCTGGACAAGATCAGCCAAAGACTGGAGTCGGGAGAAGCGGCGCGCAATGTCAAGGAACAGGCCATGTTGGACAAAGCCATCAAAGAGAAGAATGACATGTAAGTTTTCTCTTACCAGTTCCTGGACTTAAAAAATACCCTGGATTCGGAAAAGCGCAGGTTTACTCTGTTGTAACTAGTAAAGAGACTTTAGTCGGCAGTTTGATCTGTGCAAAATATTGTGGCGGCTTCAATCATACCACAAACAAACAACGAATCACCTAGCGTCACGCAAATCATACATCGCGCAAACAGAGCAATCCGCGAAGTAGGTATGATTGTCATTTAATTTCAAAACTCTAAGCTGGAAGTCACGTAGAATCTAGCTAGAACATATTTTAGACCCTGTACTTTACAAGTATATACCTGTGACTTATGTGATGGGAAAAAAATCATCATCTGCCTGGCCTTTTTCCAATCATGTTGGGGTGGGCTTCCAGTCTAACCTGATGCCGCTGAATACCAGTATTTTACATGGAGCGACTGCCTATGTAATGGGAAAAAGTACCCATCATTACTTAGGTGAGGCAAAATAACAGACTAGTATACGGTTACAAAGCAATTTGGCACCTCTATAACAATTTTCAACGGTATCTAATATAAAATATATTTAACCTATATTTTTTTTTTCGTACATTTGCTTAGAATTAGGTGGCTAATTTTGCACCTGCAATAACTTTACAGAAGCGAAGCCCGTCTCCAGGCACAGCTGAATAAAGAGGAGCAGTTCCGACAGGACAAGAAGGAGACTCAAGCGCAGTTCCTGCGAGATGAGGCGCAGCGCCTGCACGAGTTCAACACCACGAGACAGTGGGACATCATGAACAGGTACTAGTATCCCGTGTTGTGTAGCCGGTAATATTATAAAAGAGTCGAACTACCAAAATTACTCGGGACTTGCTCTTTGGTCCTGTCTCTGGTCCACATAAGTTAATATTTTATATTCATATGTTTGCGTCAGATTCAAGAACATTGAAATGAACGAAGAGTTCCAGGAGCAGCTCCGCAAAGAGAAGGCACGCAAGATTGCAGAGTACAGAGCAGAAATTCTAAGGCTATGGGTAAGTTTCGTTATATGTATTTGCCGAAATGCTAGTCAGCGTTAGAAAAAATAGAAAAATAAAACTTTTTTAACAACTGTAATACAACAAGTAATGAAAATATTTAAAATTATACTTCGTTTGTTTCGTCCTTCGAGACTAAATAACACTGTAGTATATACGTCTAATATATCGCCTTTTATCTACTAAGTTATAGGTTTTTTTTTTGTTTGGGTACTTTGTCTTCTCGCCTACACACGGCCCTAAAATCAGAGGCAATATCGGGAGAGTGGTGGTGGGGATGAAATCGGCCACTACTCTACACACGTCCCTGCCAGTTAGTACGTAACCCCGTAACCCATCGTGCAGCAAAGCGCTCGTCGAACCAAGATGCCGCCTACACTTTCAAAAAAACCGGTCAAGTGCGAGTTGGACTCGCGCACCGAGGGTTCCGTACAAACCTGTGGGTATATAACTTTTTTTTATATGACGAAACTAAAAATTTACGGTTTTCGTAATTTTTCCTATATCTGTACTATAAGACGTGACTTCGTACAAAATTTCAAGATTCTAAGTTCACGGGAAGTACCCTGTAGGTTTTGATTCCCGTGCGAGTTTCGAAAATTTGCGGCCTAAGTGGCTGTATCTTTTGATTGCGTTGACTTAGAAGGTTGATTTTTCTACAGCTTCCAAGGACAGTAGAACTAAGTATCATATAGAAATTTCAGTTTGATACCTCCACGCGTTCCTGAGAAAAACGGTCTTGACAGACGGACGGACGGACGGACGGACAACAAAGTGATCTTATAAGGGTTCCGTTTTTTCCTTTTGAGGTACGGAACCCTAAAAATCAAAAAATAGGCATCGCTCTGGCACTTGCTACGGTGCGACCAATACAAAAACAAAAGAGGAAGACCTGGGTTAAGAGGTCTCCTGCCTCATGTCGCGGTTAAAATAATTTTTATGTTTTTTATCCCATAAATACGACAAATCCTTGAAAAGATCAATTGTTTTCGTCCAGACCTCTTGCTCCTTCTCCTTCGCTATATCTCCGCACGAAATAAAAATTGATTTATAAAAACACGTCCTGCTGCCACTACAGTCGCACGCGCACTGCGATGAAATCAGTTCCAATTTCGCTACACACGCACGGACAACGCTGCCTAGACGATAATCGGCCCTAAATCGTAAGCTCGCCCGAACCAATTTCTGAGTTAGGGGTAATAATAATAATACTGATTACGATTTGCCTACTCACGAGGCGATCAAGGGAGCGATCTAGGGCGCTCCCCACCACTCTCCCGATATTGCCTCTGATTTTAGGGCCGTGTGTGGGGCTTTTATTCGTTATGCCTGCAGTGTCACTCATTCGCGTTTTAGTGCTTAGCCGATCACCACTTTATTTTCCCCTTTTCGTTAAAAAGTATAAAAACATCCCATATAGCACTTTTCGGTCACAGAATCTTCAAAGCAGTAACAAGTTGTCGCAGTTTCGTAACTGCTACGAAACATGGTGACTGTGTGGGGTTTGGTCTCTATGTGTGGTAATAGTTCGCACACAATTTGACCGGAAAACATTTCAGTAACTTTAAGCAGTCTTTGTGTTCACACGTAACGTAATCATTTGTGTAGACTTATTTTTAAACACTTAGTGTTTGGTTTGTAACATGCGTACAATCGAGTAAAAATGCGTAGTAGCGGTGTGGTCACCGTGTTACTAGAATAATAACTTAAAATTTATATTAACACGGTGTCGTAATGTTACGACATTATTACTGAACAATATATTACTGAAATGTGAATAAAAAAGTCACCATAAGACACTGTTTCTCAAATTAACTGTTTCGACAAGAGATCAAATGATTGCAGTTGAAAATGAGTAAAGAACCGAAAAGATTCCGTCTCACATCGACTTTCTACAGAAAAGTAAACAAATTATTGGTTCTACAAAATCTACCTCCAAGTACATCTTTTTTCAGATAGTAAACTTATTCGGTAAATTGTGTTTTTTTTTTATACGAAATCTTATATTTGTTTACTTGAAATTTTATCAAAATTAACTATTTCCATTATTTTTTCGTGTAAGAAAGTGTGACTGAGTGGTTATCCACCTGAAATAAAATTTTAATCGCAGCCTGCTTATAAGATCAAATAGGTCTTTGTTGTTCTCTAATGATCATAATATTCTAATCATTAGACAAAAATAGGTAATAGAAGCCAATTAATAGAGCGCACGTGCACGAGCATATTATAATTTGTTTTAAAATTAAATTGTTTGAAATTTGGTGTGTATTTTAATTAATAACTTAAGTTTACATTTTAATGCGGACCGCATTAAAATTCAGAATTAATATCTTCCAGACCACATACCAAGTGCATCGTCTTCATCATTTAAAAAGAGAAGATAGTTCAAGAAAATAGTTCTGAAATGCCTGGTGCCGTACAGTTTAGTTCCAAACTGTCTAGTGCCGGTGGACCAACTTCCGAAGTGTCAAACGTGCAATTAGATGCAGTTGTGACCTCAATAACAGGCTCCTTATGTCAACGATCATTGCGCGACGCTCCAATCGATCTATCACCACAATGTCAGGCTTATTAGCAACAATAGTCCTGTCAGTGATGATAGGTCGATCCCAATACAACGTGATATTACCATCATCGAGAACTGGGTCGGGCGCATACTTATAGTATGGCACTTCTGATTCCACAAGGTTGTACTTCAAAGCAAGTTGCTGGTGGATAATCCTAGCAACGAGTTTGTGTCTGTGCAAGTACTCTCCGTTAGCCAGACGAGAACATCCAGAAATTATGTGTCGGATCGATTCTCCCGGACGGTGGCATGCCCGACATATGTTAACCGTGCCATCAAGTATTTATTATTATAGTTTCTAAATTGTTTGAAGAAGGATCCTCATTCTCAGTAGTAGTCTTCTTTTCAGTTTCAATTTTTTATTTTTATTTTTTTTAGGTTAATTGTTTTCACTTCAGACAAACAACAGGACTTAAAACATTATTTTACGCCGCATGTGCTAGGCACAGCCGATATAAGGTTGGACGAGCCCTCTTTAGTTAGTACTATAGAAATCATTTTGATAATATGGCCTGTCCAAACGTTTGAGAATCGCTGGAAGCAATAAACCATTTTGTGAATTCGGTCCCTTTATAACTACTTCTGGTTTCACGTCGACATATGTCGACACAATCTAGAAACTTCCTGACCAGTTGTGACTAGAATATTTTCTCTAAATATTTACTTATTTTATTTTATTATTTACTAATTTTGTGGTTCATTTTTGGTTTCATAACATATAGTTAGTATTAAATATATTATGATAGCAAAATCTTCCAAGCTCTGAAAATGTAAAGACTTGTCAGTAAAAACTATTGTTTACATTATACTACGCAGGTTAAATGACAATTTTACGGTGGCGCATTGAAAATTTCAAACTATTTGAACAAATCACACAATGAAATTCTTTTCCCACATAGATTTGAACAATACAAACGAATTAAATTATGAATAAAAATTTACTTTGATAAACAGTAATGGCTGATCATGATTTCTTCTTATTAGATATTTTTTAACTTCACGTCGGTCGCAGAACAAAAAGAGAACGAATGAACGAACGAATGATTTCTGAGAAGTGGTTGCAGACTAAGAACAATGTTACCACACAGCAACGTAACTTTATAACCAAATGTTACTGTGTCGACTGTTCCCCATTTTTACAGAACCACCCGTTGAAGCAGCGCTCGACCCCCCTGAATTGGATGAAGAGTTTCTAAATCCCTTGGGCTAAACACCTTCAAAAGATAAAAAATCTATATTATATTAGAGGATAATTATTAGAGGTGAGTTATCTGTTCGCTGTCGACGGGTCTGCCGAAGGATCCCAGAAAGGAGGTACTAGAAAGACATCTTGTTCCAAATAACTGCAAGACGCTGGATGAGCCGAAGTTAAATCTAGACTTGGTATGTTCCAATAGACGGTTATCATATTTTAATGATCAATGACAATTAATAACCAATGATCCCGTTACATATTATCATGGATAAGACGTTACGAGATACCGTTTACTAAACCGGTTTATCAGTCACACGAACTTAAAAAGGGTTCCAGGCTTTCAACTAAATGAGTGACACTGCAGGCATAACAAATAGGAAGACAAAGTACCCACACAAAAAAAAATATACAACTTAGTGGATGAAAGGCGATATATTACACGTATTGCTACAATGTTATCTAATCTCTTCGGACGAAGCAACTCGTATAATTTGGATAGAACTTCACTTCAGGTAAGTTCGTTTAATCTCCAATAAGTGATTATATAATAAATTCATAACATCATCAAAATAGGCGTAATAGACGTATTGGGGAAACTATGTACTCATCAGAACTTGACTAAATTAATATGGGACCACCCCTGAGATTCCTCCTTTCTAAAAAGAAAAGAATCATTGAAATCGGTCGACGTGATTCGGAATTATCCCTTTTTGAAGTCGGTTGAAATATCTTTACACACCTCAAGCCGTGTAGGGCCAAGTATTCAAGCCAAGTCCGATAGTGGGTAATCATGTACTTGTAAGTTTTTAGGACATGAACCTCGACGGAAGGTGCAACTTTGGGAGGCCTAAAAACTGGACCGATGACTCGATGTAGGCTGCGGAAATCCAGCGGATGCGCGAAACATAAGACCGGTCCAAGTGGCGCCGCTTGGGGGAGGCCTTTGTCCAGCAGAGGACTTATTTCCGCTGATGCAAAGATAACCATGAGGACACTTCAGCATTATGAATATTTTAGTATGAAGAAATCTCCGACCGTAATTCTAGCGGCCTTCGTTTTTGGCTTTTGTCGCGTTTGTGTACTTACCTAAGATCGACACAGTCTTTTGTTTAGTGCCAAAATACTCTTGCGACACTGGCTTTTATGGCAATTCCAGAAAGAACGCGAGGACCGTGAGGCCCAGGAGCGTGCAGAAACTCGCTACTTCTACGGAGAGCTGGCAGAGAAGAAACTGCGTGATGCTGACAACAAGCTGTTGACGCATGCAGCTGGGCTACTGCAGGAAGCCAAGGATCATGGCCGTCCAGACTACGCTCTGCACAGAGCAATCGATGTGAGTACAGACTGCATAAAATAGAATTCGTAGTGCCTCGCCACTGCTGAGGGCGAGTTGGTTTCAGTGGGTTCAGTGGTTTATCCAGAACAGAAACAGCCCAGAGCCCGGATTTCTGGCCGGTTGATGGCAATATGCTTGCTCGCATTATTTTATAAAAATGCGGGCGAAACTTCGATGCTACAATCCTTTGCAAAAAAAAGCGGGTGGTTTTGATTTTTCTACATTATTGGTAATTATTTAGTAGTAAAGAGATTTTAACAGCCAAACTATTACTGGCACTGTTACTGGCACTTAATAAAGAGCCTGGGTATGAAAAAAACGAATTCCAAATTGGAAACTTTTGTTTTTAAAATAATAATCCCTTTTTCATTTTGTGACTTTTTACTTACTTTTCGCGGGTTTGCGGTTAAAAGGTTATCAGGTAACTAAAATTAACTTCTCGTTATTTTTAGTAGAATTTATGTTTGTCGCATAATCCTGCCTTATTGTGACTTAAAACAGATATCTCTATGTCGATTGTAATGGCAGAAAAAGCAATAAAGAGCTAGTAAAATTATAGCGCTCCTGGAAGAGGGGTGTAGCCAATGTTACGTCTCACAGCGGTTAAACGTGATTCGTTCAACCATCCAAAGAACCTGGACTCGATACTAAGAGACAGGTTCCGTTCAGAGAAGGCAAGGTTCTGGGAGAAAACGTTGCACTCAACCACGAGACGACCGCTTTTTAGTGACTCAGGCGCTTGAGGAACAGCAAATGAACTTACATAGACCTCAAAAGAAGCCTTGAAGAGGTACGAAGAGCACAAGTTAACCTATGGACAGTGAGGAGGAGGCTTTTAGCGGCAGATATACGCAGTCAACGACCAGCGCGGGCCCCCAAGTTACTCCGTGAACACCGGATTGCTCGATTGAGGTTCGCTAGAAATTGCCTATCTTGTACCTTTAAAAATGTTTTAATTTTATAATTAAAACATTTTTACCAGCTTGGTTTTATAACCAAGCCGGAGGCACACAAATATTTGTGGGTCGTTGTGTTGGTTGTTGTGTTCTGTTGACACCTCTGCAGGGATAGGTACTCCCCTGTAGTTGCAGGCGAAATCCCGCCACTGGCCGGAGATGGAAGTTGGCCAAAGTTCAGTACTGTGCTGTACAGTGACGTCACTGGTGGATGACTCGGCGCGACGGACCGATTACTACGATTGTTCTGCACACCGATGGTGAAGCGCCGAAATTGACCTCGGTCCGTAGCCAGCCGGACGCGAAGCTGTTGCCGACGAAGTCTTGGCGTAAAAGTGAAACCTGGACACCACTGTTCCAGCTGATTAGAACTCGGCCTAATAACTACCGTGCTGGGGTACCTGAGGTTTTTGCTAGGGCGCTCGACAGGAAGCAATGCAGTACGTGTGCACTCTCACATTACCCCAGGCGACTGGCCTCTGGCCTGGACTCGCGTCAGCTGCACGGCTCGCTGCTCCGTTCACATCACTCGTTCCATGCGAACACTCGCCGGCGTGTTCCAAATCGTACACAAACATAAAACATAGCATTCAATTATAATCTATTCGTCCTTTAGCATTAGTACCATAAACAAAACATGATTATTCATGTAACATTCCGTTACAGTGTTTTGAAGAAATCACCCCTTATGGTGGAGGGTCCGTTATGTTTTTGGCGGGCGTAACTTGCAGCTATCGTACCGAGATAGTATTAATTGAAAATGGCTCACTAAATGCGCAAAGATACATAACAGAAATCCTTTGTCAACATGCACAACCCGCACTGATTGTAATTGGTGAAGATGCCATCTACATGGACGATCATGCTCGGGCCCACTGTTCTGGCGACGTAGATTCTTCGATTCAGCGATAAGACCGCCATTGTAACCATAAAATTAACAATTTTTGTAAAACCGTTCTGTATCAATTTTGGTGTACAATAAAGTATATTCTATTCTTATATGCAAGAGGTCGGTATTTGTCGTTTGGATTGGCCAGCGCGGAGCCCCGACCTCAACCCCATGGAGCACGTCTGGGACCTCCTAAAAAGGCGAGTACGATTTGTCCAACCACTTCCACAAAACATCAGGGAGCTTAAACGTGTGATCTCGGCTGAGTGGGAACACATTCCACAGTACACCATCAAAAGCCTGGTGGAAAGCATGCCAAGACGATTACATGCCGTAATCGCTGCAAGAGGGGGTCATAATCGTCATTTATTTTAAATATTTTCATCTCTTTTTTTATTTAAATACCATAAAAATACTCGTAGTCTTCAAAATCAAAAATCAAAATCAAAAAGTCAGTCTTAATTTCATTATACCCATAAAAATTTCCATTTTAACACTGCTCTCTGTTTACATTGACCTACTTGAAAACAAGGTCTAAATCCTTTATATTAATCTACCGGGTACAATCCTTTATATTAATGTACCAAGACTAATCTACTAATATTCCATACACTTTGTTGGGTAAAATATGCCCACTATCACATAATATTACAGAAAAAAGAAAAAAACGGGAACTGTGCAATATTTTTTACTTATTTTATCAACTATATTAACGGGGATAGTGTACGGGGACAACGGGAAGTATTTTTAAATATTAAATTGAAGTACCGCTGTCCCCGTAGGACGGGGTCACGGCGTACGGGGACAACGGGAATAAAGGACTAAAAACCCGATTCCAAGACTCAAGTGTTAATAACTATATTATCATTGATAACAAAAAAAAACAAACAAATTTCTAGTTTTATGCTAATGACATACTAAAAATATTAATATTATCGATAGAAAAGCGAATGACTGTAAGGTGCCCGTTTTTTTAGCAAAGGAGTTTACATACCTCTGTAAAATAAAAACTCTTTTCACCATTTTACAGGCGTACTGCAAGTTACACCGTCTCTACCCCATGCCGGATCTGCCAAAGTCGATGAAGGAGCACTTCAAGACGTACAAGCCGTGGGACGGCTCGAAGCCGGACGAGGGCTACACCGAGCCCCCCCAGCCGCACGCCCGTGCAGCGGCCGCCCCCCAGCCCAACCCGCTCGCCAAACAGGACACGGCCAGGACGGATGGACTACAACCTGCTGTTAAGGTTACTGCGATCTTCTTGCTCTTCTGGGAACTTTTAACACGTTCACGCCAAGCCAAAAAGCTGGATCGTGTTAAGAAATTATTTTGAGGGACATCTTCCTAGCCTTTTTTCCTTTTCAGCGGTCTCCTCTTACAAAATTAAGCTGAGCGATGGCCGTATGGCGTGGACGTGACGCATATTTTCCGCCACTTTGGTCAAATCTGTTTTTTTTATGCGTCACGTTCAATGCTGACAATATTTTTTCATTGTCTTTTTCCCTCCTTGTTATTGAGTTGGGTCAACTTCCAGTCAAACCGGATACTGTTGAATACCAGTATCATACATGGAGAGACTGTGTATCTGACGTCCACAACCCAGTTGCTGGGTAGTTAGGTACCCTAAGTGAATTACATTACAGTGAAGGCCCAATGGCAGTCACTTCCACCCCATTTCAAAATCCTTCTTTTGTGCATTTTGGTCAACCGATCACAGCTCATGAGACTTGATAGCAGATTTCGTGTTTAAAAAATTGATAAGACTAATTTTAATAACAGTTTCAACAATTATAATTACTATCACCACATGCCTATTGTTAACAACTAATTTCTGTACACTTGGTTTGCAATAAAGAATTTGAATACATATTGATGATTCATTTGCAGCCTGGGCCGTCACAACCTAAGGTGGAGAAGAAAGCTGAGAATACCGACTACAAGAGAGCTGCACCAGCTAATGGCTTGCAAAGGAGGAACTTAGAGGTGATTTGAATACATACTCAAATTACAAATGCATATTTAACTCAGTCCGTCTGTTTCCTTTTGACGCCTTATAAGATGAACGACGACATCATTCACGTTCCGAACAATTGTACCAAAAAATTAAACTGCCGCCGGCCAGAAAGTATCCATAAGAAAATCGTATTTTTTTTCTTCCGACACTTTAATTTTTGGGTACGAAATGACTGCACATGGTAGCACAGAGGGTAATTTTTATCCCAGTAGAACACAACGCTCAAAGGCATCAGATACAAGTACAACACTAACTACGCAATATATGCCCGAATTACCAGGATATGCTTAGGTTTTCATTTCATGGACGAAAATTAGGGCATTCTGTTTTTTTTGTCACAAAGAAAATATGACAGCTTTTCGTACTTAAGCCATTTTACAATAGGTTGCTTTTGTTTTCAGCAAACGTTCACGCTGCCACCGATAACGGTGATACCTTGCACAAACGAGACCTGTCGATGTGAACTGAAGTCGGGCGGACAAATGAAACGATGATTTTAGAAAATATTTACTTTTATTATAATAATTATCAACTACTTTAGAATGTGTTTTGTTTATTTTTAGACCAACCACACATTTGCAATTAAGACGCTCGACTCAAGGATTAAATATAAGTAAATAATAAAATAGTTAAATATTCAAATTAAAATACTTCTGCGTTAGTTTGGTGTCCTGCGACTGTATTGTCGTGTCGTGCGTCTAAGTTGCAAGTGTGCAAGGTCTGTTTAGAGAGCTTGTATGGCACGTGTGTTGTTATTTTTATTCGAGTGTGACTAGATAATTGGTGGTCTCAAATTGTAAGTGAAATGTAGTAAAGCTTGTCTCGGTCCTAAACAGTAGTTTTTGTTTTTACTTAAAATATAAACAATTTTGAAACTAATTCTAGAGCTTAATTTAAATCTTTGGTCGCAATGAGTGTAGACGCGTATTTCTATAATTTTCAAAAATATTTAATTTTTGTTACTATATCTTAAAAGGTGTTAAGTTTGGTGACCAATGTGCAATATTTGTGATTAGACTGTTACATTTGGCGGCCAACTGTTTGTAGCAACATAAAGTGAACCATATCTCTCATAACTTTGAGAGAATTAAGAGAAAGACGGAGTTATACAAGATAATGTTGTCTCTTTCATCCGAACATTAACATCATGTTTACTTGCAAGAGACAACACTTTCATAAAAAGGTACTTAACTAAACTGTTGCTTATTTTTTATGTATTATTTTCTTGTTAGCGGCCAAACGTAACAGTGGTATACTCTAACAGTGCATATAAACTCGAACTAACAATATTATGAACTTGGCTCTCATACATTGGAATCGCATATAAACACAGCTTTCGTAATACTCTCGTTGGCTTTGGCTTACACAATATTGTCTAGCGTTATAACAAATGCTATTGTTTTAAGTCAAATTGTGTTGAGATTTTTTTAATAAAAGTATGAAATGGGTGCCATGGAGATGGAATAAAATAAAATAAAAAGAACAATTCAATGCAGAAGGTCGTTCAAAGCATTAAAAATGGCATGTCCAAGCCCATAGCTAGGACCCAGTTCTAACGAATGAATTCAAGCCATTTTGAAATATAAACTTACGTGATTTTGATGTTATGGCAACACTTCAACAATAGCACTTGTTTTACAATCAAAACATATTCTAATCATCTCCTCTCCTCTACACTTCCTGCTTGCACGAGAATTTACCAACTTTAGAAAATAACGGGAATGTTTATAACACAAACATACTAGTTTGTCCAATTCACGTTTAAACCATGTTGATATGTTATCAATGGGATTTTTTCCCAAAACTAAAGGAGAATTATTTAATTCCAAATAAAAAGTCGTATCACTATCGTCGAGGCATCGAATTACTTTCATTGAGGCATCGAATATTTTTTATCGAAGCATCGAATTACTTTCGCCGAGGCATTAAATTCTCGTGCCAACAAGTGAGCAATCGAAACAATTAGACGGAACGTTCGTATCGGTCGTGACTTCGTGTCGCGTTATACTAACTTAAACTAGCTTGTACTGTGCGTTCGTAATTATAAACTAAGGATTTACGTCAAACGTTAAACTAAAATATTATGCTAAACATTATTTATATGGCATGAATTTGTGCGGGCTGGCATAGCCGTGGTAGGGGATTATTTTGCTATTTTCGAAGCTGCCTCGCAATAGGTGTGCCTCGAAGCACAGTGAAAAGACACGAGTAAGGCACTAAATATTATGTTGAAAGATGCTCAAATCAAGGCAGTCACGAAAATAGCAAAGGCTTAAGCTAGCATCACATTTATCACACAACTCATTTATACGATAAACAAATTTTAAACAATTCAGATCATGTAAGTAACTTGCCATGTGACAAAGTGGAGTCCAGCTTTAGTAACTTTATAATAGGTATCAAAATCAACAACATTCACATAAGTATCATACAAATTGTTCCTAGAAGTTCAAAAATACTTAAATTATATATTATAGGGCAATTTCCGTTAATGTAACTAAAAGGCTGGTAATTACACAATTTAATCATCCTTTTAATTCTATCTATTTATAGAAAAATAACCCTAGTAATACGTCAATTTACCTAATAATTTAATCGTGTCAAAAATACATACATCTAAAGGTTTATTTACAATGTTTGAGTGGTACTGCGGTTACTGTTTGTAAGGCAAGACAAGGATTTGACTCGAGGCATACACTCCTCCCTCTCACTCACACATTCCAAACATGAGGGAAACATAGGCGGAGTGGCAACAACCGAAACACATGGAATTAGGTCCTCCAAATAAAACTACGTTCATTGTAATGAGGCATGTGGCCTATGTGTGTATCATAAAATATCTATTTAGGATAATAACTGTTTTATGGATCAATGTTTTAAGAATTTATACATTATTTTAGGTTAGGGTTATAACCCCATCACAATGAACGAAGTCGAAATACATTAAAATATAAACAATAAATTAAGTAACACAAATAAACTAATTAATTTGGCACTAATCTAATACTTATCGCTAACCTGGCCATGAAATGCATTGTGAAACATTGAAATGCTTTACAAAATTCGAATATTTAATACGTCATAATTTAAATTTACGCAGAATTTATTTGACATGAGATTATTAGAATGGATTGTATCCTTTTACAGATCTATTTATTGACATAGTCGGTACGAGTTGTCAGAGAAGACTGATCGAACGATAAAATTAATCGAATTCATTCAATTTTTGTAGTCTTTAACTGGTGTTGTGTTGCATTGATATTAAAAACTGTTAGCACACAGTCAAATGCATCATTTTTTAAAGCTTGAATTTTAGCAAAATCATTTTAATGCAATTTGTAGACATTCACACAAACCTTTCTTGCTCAAAAATTCATCGAAAACCCGCATTATTAAAACTTAACATGTCACTATAAAACCTATCGTCTACCTGGGCGGCACGTTGCATTGCGTTGGTTCGCGTAGCGTGAGGTGTACGTGCAAGTCTATAACAACGCCTAGGTTTTTTTTACGCTTGCTTGTTCGGTGACGCAATGTGACGTACTACTCAGTACAGACATGGCCCAAGACATAATGTCAGTCTGCAGCGTAAAGCCGCGGTGACGTCACGCCTCACGTCAAGGCAGTCCCGCCTCGCGTCAAGGCACGTCTCGCGAGGCGTCCATCGCGTGGTTGAGGCAGCGACTCACGAGCTCCAACTTGTTCAGGTACGCGGCTGCTACTTCGCCGCGGGGTGAACTGTCAATGGATTTTAGACTTTGTAAACTTGTCTTTAGAAGCTGTGTGTTTGAGAGTAAAATAACTTACCTTAGGATAAATGGGTCATCGTGAGGTGAGTTTGCAGTGTATGGTGATCTTCTGACGAAATCACCCACTGTAAAGAGGTAAAAAGAAACTGAAATCCAGATATTTTCAAAACAGTTAATATCAACAGGTTCGTCCCTATAACATGGGATGTACGTAATTATTCCTGAAAATACAGGCGTGTTTTGCAACTAAAAAAATATATCAATGAAAGCGTTAGAGGAAAATAAATATTTGATAAGTTTTTAACTCACAGCCAGGCGAGGCAGGCAGGTTAAGCCTCATCTCATGCTTGAGTACTCTCCTCGCTAGCGTGTCACTGAGTGCGGAGCGCGGGCCCGCGGCCGCGCCGGGACGCTCGCGGCATGGAGGGGATGTGCCGCACACTTGGCTGGTACTGCAAACATAACTTGTTTATTACCATTGACTATGTTCCATTTACAGTGAAACCTGGTTAAGTGGGACCTGGATAAGTGAGAAACCACTATTATTGAGAGTTGCAATGAGGTCCCGGTTCTTTTTCATTAAATTACCTCTGTTAATGGGACATTTTGAACCTGGTTAAATGAGATTTGAATTCTAAGACTCTTTCGATGTTTACCTCTATAATTGAGACTCTGTAGCTCAATTACCTGTATAAGTGAGACTAATTAATCAGGTTGTAACACGTTTTGACATGTTTGTTTACATACATTTCGCGTCGTCTTTCGCGCATGCTTTGTTTGTCAGTACTATCTCAGGTTTTGACCTGAAGAGACTCCAATAAAAATTTCAAAGCGTGAGGCAATGGAAGCTTTAGAAACTTTACACAAGTATTTCGAAATGTCAAATATTGATAATTCTAATATTTTTGATCAAATTTATTCAACAGGTTTCAGCAACTAGCAATCAAGTACAAACAAACATAACCGATTACTTTAAGTCATAAACTTTACCGTATTGTTTTTTTTTGCAATACATTATGTATGTATGTACATTCATAGCTACATTCAATTCATAACACCAAAAATACGCATTTTTATTAACATTTCCACCTCTAAAAATGGAATAACGGCATATTTCGACCTCTGTAAGCAGCGGGGGGCCTCTGTAAATGAGACAACTATAATTTTAAACCTGCTTAATTGGAAAACTGGATTATTGGAAACCCTCAATAATTGGTACATAAATGTCTTGGTCCCTTGAGATCCCAATTAACCAGGTTTCACTGTATTAAAAGAGAAACATAATTATATAAATAGTTGATCGCTAACTGATCTCACCGCCGCCCGGCGAGAACTCTGAAAAACAAACAAATTCATCTAAATTGCTAACTCTCGTCACTTCTCGCTAAACGCCGCCAATGGGACAGGCACCTGGCCTGAGGTGTCGTATGTTATGGTTACGTCTCAAAAGCTCCACAAAGTAAAGTATACGTACGGCGTGGTCCTAACGACGTTGTCAGCGCGGGACGTGCGCAGGATGCAGTTGGCGGACAGAGCGCGCACGTGCTGCCGCCGGCGCACCAGGAAGCCCATGCGCAGGACTACCACCACCGCTGTGGCTATACACCTAAGGGGAAACAATACCAATTATGTTAACTTTTTAGATGTCTAAGAAGGAGGAAGAAAATGGAAAGAAGGGAGGTTTTTCCTGTTGCCCTTGAGTAGGACACTGTGAAGTATCGGATATGACTACGCATCCGTACACAAAAACTGGAAAAACAAATTGACTAAGACCTCTTCATGACCATCGTCAGGATTCTAAAACGTTGATGAAGGAGATTCTCTTCGCTTCATACTAAGCGTCCAATCGACGCCATCAGAAATACATACTGGGCAATAGTATAAAAGTTTTAGATAAACATAATGAAATTCTATCAAGACAATCATAAGCCACAACAAGCGTTAACAAGTTTTGAAAAAGACTCACTTGAACCGCTTCTTCCCCCTGCTGACTTCCGGCACCCTGGACGAGGGGAGTCTCAAGTTCTTCTCCAGTTCGGTGTAGCCCGCCAGCACCCGCTGCAGGTACCTCTTCTGCCATACCAGCGCCTTGCGACAGCTCTCCAGGCGGAGGCAGCGACCGTGCAGGTAACGTATCTGAGGATAAAAGAATGAGATTGATACTATTTTATAAAGCCCACTGTAAGGGGAACTGAACCTACATGATACCTGTTTATTGAGAATAAGTTGAAATGCATCATTATCATTCTCCGGCCTTTATGCCATTTTATATGGGATCGGCGCAGCACGTCTTTTTCTTCCTCTCTATTACTCGTCATCTCATCAGTCACCTCCTTTCTAGCCATATCATCTTTCACACAGTCCATCCATCGTTTCTTTCGTCTTCCTTTACTCTTTTAGTGACATAATCAAAACGTTCTTCATGACATTTTCTTCATTCCTCCGCATCACATGTCCATACCACGATAGCCGATTACCACACAACAAATACACCAGGCATTAATCTAGAAATGATTATAAGAAAAGGTTTTTTTTTTTTTACAATAATACTTAACGGATTTTGCGTTTCGGCTTCAACGTGAAAACTCAATGAAGTATTTAGTCCGTTACAAAAATGACATAACCAAACTTTTTACCGACAAAAAAATAATACCACTATATACCACGAAATTAAAAATAGAACATCACAATGACATGACATTATTATATTTATGTCGCTCTGACATGATTTTAGATACGTATTAGTAATTTTTATATTAATTTAGTAATAGTATTTTTTTTCTTTTTTTATATTCATGTACAGAAAATTCGTTGTTTTTAAAATGAAAAACCTGTGAGGAAAAATAGCCCGTGTCAATATGGACGCACCAAAGAGCGATGCGCCTAAATTGCCCGACATGGTGTAAGTTTAGTAAAGTTTGAACTAAGGCAAACACGCACCACACTTCGTGTAATTAATTTCATAACTACTACTCATCGTGAGAAAACCCAGCCATGTCTTAGAATCAAAAACATCACTCCTGCTCAAAGGGTAGGGCACGCGAACCAGCGGTGGAAACAGCTTGATTATGATAGAGGAACACCGAAAAACATAATCAAATCTAGATTCAAGACTAACTTAGTTGTAAGAGCAGCATTAAAGGCATTTTAAAGTAAATCCCGTTGCAGCATGTGCGGCGATCACCCGTCGATCACAAAGACGGAGCTAAACGTGAAAACAGACTCGAAGATGGATGAAAAAGAGAAGGACAAATTGAAAGAGAAAGTTTTATCTTACGCCAAGATAACGTCATCGGTATGTAGACACAGCTCATTTATTAGTATTAGTGGCAATATTACAAGCCTAGGACTATCTTGGTCCTCAGATCTAGCTGATGTTGTGAAGTGTAAGTGAGTGCCATTCCACGTATAATTTTTCCAGGAAAGAGTATTTATGATGGGATCTAAATCACCACCTGAATGCACATAACATTAACAACCTGTATTCTCCGAACTGATAGGCAAAAGTTGTACCCAATACTACACCCACATTTCATTAGTTGTAGTATTAAAGTCCTGACAGTATTGTATTCTATGATTAGCGAATCTGCATGACACTAAAAAACCACATATCGGCAGGGTTCCCGCACGGAGCGCAACGAGCAGGCGAAGCGAACGGAGCGATCGGAGCGGTGCGAGGCGCGCGCGCGGTCTGAGCACGTGCTGCGGCTGAGCGAGGCGCGGCGCCGCGTGCGCTCGCTCGAGGTCGTGCGGCGCCCCGACGTCGACGTGCAAGCCACCGGTAACCGCGCGCTTGTACAAGGTACTACCACCCTCACTCTACCGACCTCATATACTTTTGAACAAACTTGGGGACGCAAGCCTAGTCGCTTCGGTGTCACCGTGATACGTGTCATGATGACACGCTGGGTCAGGTTTCGGAAGATGAAATCAGACTAGATCGTCACTCCAAGTGTTACGAGCAGAGCAATATTTTTACCTAGATAAGCCATTCCTTAAATAGGATGAAGGTCCTCTACACTGAAAAGTGACGTCGACCCCAAAATTAATGCAGTTCTCTTAAGTTGGGTTCGTTGCTTCTGTAATTCAATTTGATATTCGACCTACCTATGTATGTCATTACATCTGAGCGTGTGGTGTGGGTGACAATAGGCCGGCACAAAAATAAAATATCTTGATCTATCCAGATGTTTCATTCACACATTTTGAATATGCACAATATTCATTGCGCTAGTTTTGTTGTCGAGTAGATATATTTTTCAACCGTAGAAGGGAATGGAAATTATTGCAACATAACGTCACGCCTATATTTCCCGAACGGTTAGGCAGAGGTGTACCTAACAAGTACACCCACATTTCGCCAGTTATGTTTTAGTCATATGTAATAGGGGGCGAGCCTATAACCATCAACCGGGCACAAATCCAAACTCCGTGGCTGCTACTGAGCAATTCCTGATGGAAAGACTCAATACCAATTTGCCCGACCAGGGCATCGGAAGGAAATGGAAATGATTGTCTCGTTCAATGAAGAGGAGTGTCACGTAGAGGGTGGTAAACGGCGGTCAATGAAGGTGTCGCATTGATCTGACGGGCGAGGGGCGTTGTTACAGCGGCGCTGGGCAGCTTCCGCTGGCCGCCGTACCTGCTGTGCGTGTGGGTGCTGGTGCTGGTGCTGACGCACGTGCTGCACTGCCTCGTCAGTCTGCTGGAGCGCGCGCTGCCGGCGCTCAGGTCAGTGCCACTGCCCTATCCTCAGCGCATCAAACTAATCTCGACTGGCTATAACAGCGTATGGTGACCGCCCTGAACTTTATAAAACCTAATCAACCAGTCTCAATTTTAACTAGACTTAGTAACTTCTTTCCTTCAACAACTTGCTATACTACCCAAAACAAGATTATGTTGATCGCTGCCTATTCTTCTTCTTTCTTTCGCTGCCTATTGAAAAAAATTTAATTCAGTATCAATACAGACTGACCATTCTGATTATTTTGTTAGCTAACATCAGAAGTAGATACTTCTGAACGACTCGTAAGAATTCTTTCTCCAAACACTTAAGTGAATAGTACAGAAACAGAATCAAACATAACTGATGTACTTTGCACATTAGCATTTTTTGGGAAATCTTCAGTGAAGGATTATTATTAGATATTCATCAGGATTTCCTCATCCCCCAACTAAAACCCCGCTGTCACTACTACTAGCATGGGTCAGGAGGTCTACTCTCTAAACACGAAACCCGTAGTTTCGGCCGAAGATGGCGTTTCCTACTCCGTATCACTTACGGACATACGACTAGTGAGGGACCCGAAGTAAAACAGAATGACAACACGATTGGACTGTTGTCCCTTCTCCCGATGTATTTTCAAAACTCATGAATCCGAAAATAATAGGGTGTAGGGTTCATTTCGACGTTTCGATTTACTTTCGTACGGGCCCGTATCTTCTTTGACGGACTTAGAGAGTAGACCCCCAGAGGTGATACTCGTAGATTCGGGAGCATGCCCTCGTCAGCCAGGCCGGCGCGATGTTCACAGACAGTGCAGCCAGTTCTTCCGGTCGTGGACGGAGGCGTCGTGGCGCGGCGAGCTGCAGATGAAGCAGCGCGCGTGGCCGCTGGCGCTGGCGCTCGTCACGGCGCTGCTGCACGCTCTCTACTACGCGCTCTACGCCGCCTACGCGCTCGTGCTCTGGGCCATCGAGCCGCTCTGCACTGACACCGATGAAAAGCTTCGCTCCACACAAGAGATGCTGCCTAAAGTTACCAACTATGAAGACGAACTCAAAAATGATTCGAGTTAAACTGTCATGTGATTGTAGAGATTTGTCAAGTTTTCATATCTGTGTTCACGGTTTTACAACTACAAAATTAAACAAGTGTAACATCAAAACTGGTTTGTTGTAGTTAATACGATTATTAATTTTCATTCCTGACATTTTCCGGGGACTTTGGGGTCCTGGATATTTGGAAGGCGTATGAAGGGCCGTAGCCAATATGCAGAAGGTGCTATTAGGGAAATGAAGCACCCACAATAATTGTACCTATTGTTAGCGGATTCGTCAGCACAGATGGCAGGGATATCGCGTGATCGTGATGACGCGGCGAGTGGAGGGGGCGACGCAATACAAGCGGTGCGCTCTCAGCGCCCGGTCTCTTTTGCTTGGGAGCACGGACGCGACGGACGTTGGTTGGGAACTGTACTTTTGAACCATTTCGGTGTTTACTGGTTTTACATAACTACATGTGTTGTTTTCGTGATTTGTTATTTAAAAATAAATAGTTCTAGGAAGATTTAGTTTTCCTTTTTTTAAATTAAATGAGCTTCTGATCGATAAGACTCATAGAGTATATAGCCACTAGAGAGCTTATAGGCCGATTTCTTCTAAGTACACGACTCACTACCGCGGGCCGGCGACGAGGAAGAACGCGCGCCTGCAATTGGTCAGTTCAAGGTCAACTTGCATAGGTATGCATATCGTTAGGGCTGATCTATTTAATTAGGGGAAAACAGTCGATATCGATAAAATGGATTTTAACATTATGAAAAATACACAATTAAAATCGTATAAAAATAATGATATTTAATCAAAAACAATCGATTACAAAAAACATGTATCTTGTTATTATTGATTTTTAAAATGAATTAATTTGGTGAATGTTTTTCGAATTCAAGATTTAGGGTCCTGAACGTATAAATTGCACCTTTTTTTAAGTCGGTTAAGAGTAGATAGGTATTTTATTGCAGTATTTGAATTGAATAACATTTTTATTAATTTAAATTTTATTATTGTCGATATCAATTTCGGATAGTAAAGGCAACAGCACGGGTTTCTACTATAAACACACAAAGGGAAAGAAAGGGATAAAAGAATTAGAATTGTCTAATGAAAGAACGAGACATTTCCAAAAGACATCAACGCGGAAATCAAAACGTGTGCTCTTTCACCCAACCACCATTTTAACGAGACCTCTACGGGCGATCATGATCTGATTAAATCAAAAATAATTTTCTTACTGTTTACTTACCGGTCAAAAGTCATGCCATCCTTTTTGTAACTAGATGTTTTGGAATGTTTCCCACACCACTTCACCGCGCATGAAGCCATTTTGATGCGTTATAATTGCATAAAAAGTTTTTTTGGAATAATTTAGCGTGCACACAGGTCTAATACTTGGTCACAACTAAAATGTTTACTAGTACCGTAGCCTATATGTAGGCGACCAAACACTAATAGTTTTCGAGCATCGGGGCACTGTATGCGCAGTCAAGTGGTTATATGGTCTTTGATAAGACTATATTATTTTACAAGATAATTTACGGAATGTGTACTATGCTAGGTATTTGTTACTTGTGTTGTGAGTGATTTTTTATGATAATGTGTTGTAAGTTAATTTGTTTTCTGACTTAGTAACAATAGCTATTGTTATAAAGATCTAATCTCAGCGTCGAAGCCAGGGCTGATGATGTTCCTACTATTCTGAAAATCTGAAAAAATCCCTACCTACCCCAAAAAAAAAACAGCAATAAAAACAATAAGAGGCAAAGAAACGCCAGCCAGTCGCTGAACCATTTAATAAGACAGAGACTCACAGCCTGGTCGCGCTCGTCGGGCGCGCGGCCGGGCGGCGCCTGCAGCCGCTGCAGCTCGGCCGCCAGCTGCAGCTTCTCCGAGCGCAGCGCCTGCAGCTCGGGGCTGGACGTCTCCATGACGCACTTCTTGAGGGTAGCGAGCTCGCGGGCTAGCTCAGTCTTTGTGCTTTCGATTTCACTCTGTGGAGGAAGGAGGGTGGGAGTTAGTAAGTGTAAGTAGGCAGTTTAATTCGTGGTATTTATTTCATCACCACTGCTCTCAAAACAGCGAAGTAAAATATCGCGTGGATCCGCCATGTCTTAAAACTAAAACAATCGAAGCAGGCCCAGAGCGAGAGCAGAGGATCGTATCCCGGCAATGGAAACATTCAATAATATACGTTTATTACTTTGTGCTTACTGCGGTTGTTGCTACTAATTGATATGATTAATGAGAAATTCTTGAAATTCTGCTTTTTTTTTTTAACTTAACTTTTCCCCACATTCAGCTAGTGGAATCAGAAGATATTACAGAAACATACCAGTGCGTCGGTAACAGGCTTGTGGTTGAGGCTAGACGTTAGTTTTTTCTCCAGTTCAGAGATGGTGTGACTCTGTGTACTGATCAACTCTTTAGCACGAAGTAACTGTACGCCTGCGTCATGTTTTAATCTGCGAAAAGAAATAGTTGTATGTAATCATTTCTATCCAGTTTTAACTTCGAACAACATGTGATGTTGCAGCTTCAAAAGGTGAAGGATATTGGGTTTTTATTAAGAGCGTTGTTCCAAATCTACGCGCTCGGGTTTTAGGTTTTTATCGCTCGACGCCGCTTAGTGTGCGTTTTTCCTCATGTACGGCACACAGTTGCGACGCTGCGACGACTAAACGGTCTTGATCTGTAGCTATGGCGTACCGCGTACCTATATTTTATTGAAGTAAAAAGCTAAAAGTTTTCGGAGAAAATAAAAAGACTGTCCACAATAGATTATTAGTGTATTTTAATTAAATTTATACAAATATGGATGAAGAAAATAACATTATGTAGCTACTTATAATACAAATAAACTCATTTTATTTGTTTATTTTTATAAGTACCTACTTAATTGAAGTTTTTAAAACTATTTGTCTAATGGGCATCGCTCGACTTTTCCTTGGATCTATAATTGCTAGGAGAACACAATCAAAATAAAATGTTGTTAATCGTGGAGCCATCTTCTGCCCCCAGAAATTATCATCTCTGAAAACTTTGAAGACTTTTATGTTAAATTGACAGCCACACAGCAAACAAACACACTGAAATATCTGTACTGAAATCACTGAAATAATAATAACAATTTTCTACTAACGATGTTTAATTATTGAGGTTATTGGTACTAGGTGTTTTTCTGGGTAAATCAAAAGTCACGTTTGGGTTTCGTCCTTCAATTAAACCAAGGTCCATGTTTTCAGTCCTACAAATAAAATTGCTGATATTAAAGAAAATAAAACAAAACAAAAGTTCATCTACTAGAATAAAAACAACTAGTTTCAACTTACGATATTTGATGATAAGTGATATCAGATTATTCTCTTATATCCGTGGATGAGTCAAAAGTTGGGAGCGAGTCGGAAGCTACATTTTTGGATGAGCCAGAAGTTAAATTTACTGGTTATACAGTAGGAAGGAAGACAGAAGTTACAGTTGAGGATGCATCGGGGATTATATTATTTACCAAAGATGCTCTTAATTTTGATCTGAAAGAAAAACATAGAAAATTATTAAGTTAGTTATTAATAAGTAATTTAATTTAACTATTAGTAAGTAATTTAATCAGTAATAGTCATACATTTTAAATAATTTTGTATAGTTTAAAAAACTAAAATCACACTTTAATTCTTACATGTAAGTACGCAACATTTCAACTTAATAGAAAACCGGGAAGTGGGTCAAATTTTACTTCTAAGATTTGCTTTCATAGTTAGAAGTGAAGGTTATACATATAAGTGTGTTCAAAAGAAACGGTTACGGTTGATGGGTCACCGCTAGTGGATTTGCCATTTACCTGACTACGAGTGTTGTGTTGGTAGAAAAACAATAATTTACACAAATGTATTGACCCCCTGTTAAAAAATTAAATAAGTACTTACGCAGCTTCTCTTGCCTTCTGCAAATTATTAATCATTTTACTTTTTCGTGCCTTAACAGATTTCTTTGATCCAAAGTAATATGTTTTGTTTATTCTACCCATGTTCTGTAAGTAAAATAATAACAAGTTTGTAGAGAAAATAGTTTTAAGTACATAGTTCCACTTTACCTAATTATTAAAATATTACTTAAATGAAGAACCTCATTCAGATTCACAAATAAAATAAATAATACTTACGGATCAAAAATATTTGGTCGCACAATAATTTACGTATATATCACGCGTGGCGCTTGCGCAGCGGCGGGAGGTAAACCGACATAGGTCCTACGTCGACGAGCGCCAGAGCGCGACTGATTTAGGCCGTAAGATTCAACCGATTTTATACTTACTTTGAAAAATTATTTTCATAAATGATTGAAGACATATATTTTTTCTTTTTTACACATTTATGGTGCAATGTTTCTTCTTACATATAAAATTATTTGTGTTGCCAAATGACTTTTAGATTATGAGATATGACGTGTTTTTTTGTGGTCGATTTCTCGATTTTTTATTTTTTTTGACGTGATAAAACTACAAGTTCATGAATTAAAAATCGATTTTTTCTCAATGCATTTTAAATTTCAGGGTATGCCTCTTCGTATGAATACCTTTTTACCTTCTTACTTAGTAATAATATTTGGTGTAAGATTACTTCAAAGTTGTGCCCTCGCGCGTCATCTGGAAATCGCACCTTCGAAATCCGCTATTTTCATAGTCAATAATCCAATTTGAACGAGTTTTTGTTAATAGAATTTAAACAAAAATCTATGATAATTACGATGTTTGAAGTCAAAAGAAGCTAAAACAATAAATTATGTGACTAAAATCACTTCAAAATCTCCCAAGATCGCGATTTACGTTTGTAAAATGCTAACACGCTCTTAATAATGATATTTTGCAATCTTATATCTGGCGTTAATATCACAAAACCAATTTAACAGTATTACTTAGACTAAACGACTTAGGCCCGCTTTACACATTTTAAACATTATTCTGTTTCTGACAATCGCTTGAAGATGAAACAATGATATCATGAACACCGAATACAGGATGTTTACCATGGTTACTATTTGTTTTTAATCCCGATATTTCGTTCCCCTTTTCAGTGTTAATGATAGTGTTAGTAACCATGTCAGTTTAAAAACTTATGAAACAATTGTTTTAAAACTTATGCTAAACTCATTTTATGATTCGTAGTGTAATCATTAACTCAGTGAAAGTTAGGGTTATCTATGTAGATTGAAAGATATTTCGCTTACCTCTTCATCTCAGCGAGTTCGTTTTTCAACGCATTGCACTGGTCGTTGTTAGCGTTCGCCTCTCTGTCGGCCTGCAGCCGGGCGTGGTCCAGCATGGCCTGCAGGTCCTGGTAGCGCGTGCGCTCTACCTCTAGCTTCGACTTCAGTAGGGACACCTCGCCTTTGAGACGTTCGCTGTTTTCCATCTGGTGGAGATTACACAATTAACTTTTAGTCACACATTAAAAAGATTTTTTCGAGACTGTCGAGGTTCCAGCATTTGACGAGTTAGTATCGTTTAATGATGCATCGTCCCAAGGAGGGGAAAATAGGTGTCATGACGTGTAGAGAAGAGGTTTGGACGTCGCTTTTAATCGTATTGCGGGGTGCAGGATGGTGTAGTAGAAGCCTTCGATTACCACTTAGCTGTACCTGATTTCATTATTAACCGTTTATTGGGGGAACACCTTAGCGTGACGTCTGATGGTGATGGCTAATTAGTTTAAGTCACAGATAACCTCCTCTAGATTCCGTAAAGAAGGCACCTTTTACGCGCCGCACATTTGTGACTTAGCACTCATATAACTCGATGCACGTATCAATCTCTTCAGAATCGACCAGAAGTTAGACCTGTGAGGACGCTATGAATTTAGAGAATTCAATATGTATGAAAGTTTGATTGTTACGGTTTACTTAAAAAAAAACGACTACCTATGCTGTTAAAGGGTGAGGAATTATCCAGGACCTTGAGTTATAGAAAAAACGATCGGATAATATTCAACTGTTAAGTAAAATTATAATTTCAACCATTTTAGAAAGAGCTCAACTTATAGTGGCTGAGTTAGTGACTCTCGTTGATGTCTTTCCCTTTCACCCATTAGTTACTATTGTATTGCTGCCTTTTTCCCACAAAACTAATAGTGTCATGAGCAATATGCTCTTGCTTATATAAAATATCGATAGCATCGATATTTTGTAGTTTATTTGGACAAAATAGTTCAGTTAAAATATAAACACATACAATTTACGGTTCATTCTGAAAAAAATAATCAGGTTTTGTGGGAATTCAACCGTCAATTAAACCAATGGCATGTACAAAAATGTTAAAGTTAAAACTTTGTTCATTGGGAATATTCGGTAATCTATTATACTATATCAACATAAAAAGGGAACATTAATTACATCATTCTGTTAAAAAAAATATCGACGTCAGAATCTACATTTAATGTCATTGTCCCATCACTACGGCCGGTGACGTCACCTTGAAATAGCCAATCGGATTGCACTTGTCACTCCTCGCGCACCGCGTGCCTACCGCACATTTGTTGAGCTCTAATTCAAACAAAATATTTATGATACGGAATCTAGTGGAGGTTATCAGTGGTTTAAGTTAATCAGTCCGTCGTGGACCTATATATTTCATTGATGTTATATTAATTATGAAAACGGACTTTGACTTAGAGAATTTATTCTCATCATTACCGTTTAATTTTAGGTCGAAACAGTGGCTAAATCGTCAAGTAAATCAGTATGCGAACTGCCTATGATTAACGGTCGTAGCGAAATAAAATATGCGTACCTCATGGCGCAGCTGCGACTTGACGGGATCGCTGTGCTGCGCGGAGTCCAGCTGCTGCCTCTCCAGCTGCGCGGCGCGCGCGCGGGCCTGCTGCTCGCGCTGCTGCAGCTCCAGCTCCGACTGCATGGCCGCTTCCAGACGCTTCTTCAGGATTTGGATCATGTTCGAGTCTTGGTTCTGGTGGACAAAACTTGCTATTACGCATTGGTGGATGGTCGAATGATTTGATATATTGTGAAAATCAAGTACTTGACCCCATATCAGGGGAAGGACACGGCATAAGCAATCCAATGACTGACCAAACAAACTAACCTGTTAGTTTCAGCATTTCTAATATCATTCGCATTCTATGATCAGGTTTTATCCGTCAAAAATACCTCTTTTCTCTCCTTCTATTAACCTAGATTTTTCCAGTTTTCGCCATTAATTGTCGCTAAATTGAAATTGTGATGTGAAAAAAACTAGAGGCCATGTCATGTGCATTATCATGTATACTTAAAGGAATTTGAAGAAAGAACGTTTTAAATTAACGGCTTAAAGACGTCATGTCCACAAGTGGACTGCTATAAGCTGATGATGGATCTTTAGTAATATAGTTAGAGTTAGTTAACCTGCAAGCTCTCCGCAGTGTGCTTGTGCGTGTCGAGCAGCAGCGCCAGGCGGCCGCAGTTGTCGCGCTCGGCCTCGTAGCGCAGCTTGCTGCTCTGCCAGTCCTGCAGCAGTTTGTCGCGCACCCTGATGTGATACACAACATGTTCAAGCACTGCACTTTTAATCCAACTTTTGATATTTTTTTGCGTGAATATATTGGTTAAGATTAAAACTGGTCGAGCTTTGGTACGTTTGTGTAACATTATTGAACTTTGAAAGATTTTAGACACATTGAACGCGGAGACAGTTAGTAATATTCCGCTCAAAATTAGTTCACGAATTAAATCATAGTTTTAGGTTCCTGTTACTAGTTTAGCAGCTTAACTAATACAAGCAGAACTAAACCTTGGTTATTTTTAAGCGTGCCAGACGCTAACTTATTAGGCAAAAATCTATGATAAGTATACACGCGTACTGAGTTTTAGTTTACTATCAGTCACAGAATTGAATTATCAATGACATTTTGAAAACTCGTTTTCATAATTATTTCTTTTTTAAAGCTAAGGTATTTTGAAAATACCTATTATGCAGGGCCAGAAATTGCTCAAGATAGAGAGAGGCTATTGCTCGACTTGAAATAGGATGTATTTACCCACCAGTGGGAACTCAATCTTAATATATAGAAATGACGTGTCAATATGTTCGTACACGGTAATCTCCGAAACCACCCAACCGATTTCAATGAAATTTTGTGATTGTGTATGGTTGGTTCCAGCTTGAAAGAAAGAATAGGTTTGGATGTGATAGGTGGGGCCGAGTGAAGCACGGGTCTTATATATTTAACAGTAATTATTTTCTCAAGTGGCCAATCCAGTTTTGCCAAACAATTTGTGATGAATTCGGCTCCTATCCTCACCTGTTTAGTTCAGTGATAAGTGCGTCTTTATCCTTCAGCCTGGCTTCGAGGTTGTTGACCTGCATCAGCAGCTTGTCGTTTTCAGTTCGAAGCCTGTTGATGCGGTCTGATGATGACGAGTGGATTGAGCTTGACGACCTACGAAAACAAATGTTTATTTTTGCTAATTCGGTTACTCCAAGGTTACTAAAAATGTTATTCAGCTGCACCTTGTTAGGCTGGAAGTCGACCCCGACATAGAGAATGAGAAAAGGCTAGGCAGATGATGATGATGGCAAAATAATAAATATTCAAAACAATGTGAAAACACTTACTTTGACGTATTTAGAGCTAGACGTGGTATGTCTTCTCTTTCGTCACTGCTTGCTGACAAAATCTGCAAGAAAAGCATATTATTATTATAAATTATCACAACAAAAACACGTCGGATTGTTATAAACAGGCGTTAAATCTAACAGAGATATCGGCCTCCTATTATAATATCGTTGCAATTAAGGAGAGCCAGAAGTGCAGAATTCAAACGAGGTCTAGTGATGTCCAGTTTGCTGTAACGCAGTATTAAATACCGGGGTTTGCGAAGAATTTGTTTTAATAATATTGGGAAAACATTTTACAATTGACAGCACAAAAAAAAATGTTACTGTAAATACCGTCACATACGAACTAACGTGACATATCCTATATAGGGTGTAAGAAACACCGACACGGAAACAGTTACTATGTACTCAGTACATCATTCTGAACTCCACACATCGAAATTTTTCATCGGTAATTTAAATAAACAAGTGTTCCCTACAAAAGTTTCCGTGTTCCTGTTTCCTACAAAAGCGTAATACCTACTCGGTTAAAATATATGGAGCAGCTGTTTTTTTAACACCCGATGAAAAATTTGGTAAGTTTGTAGCCGTTTTCGTGGGTGTCCCTTCCACCCTGTGTGCCGAAACCAGAACCAACTGTCGAATAGTAAATAATAAGACATGACCCTCGTTTGGTCGGAGGGTCCCTTTTCAAGGAGGATGGAGAACTTTACAACCAATTCTCATACCTCTTAGAGGTACGTTATTACGTTTTATAACAAACCTGTTCCATAATATCGTCATCTAGAGTGTGCGAGTAGTCGAGCTGGTCCCGGAGCGCGCGCTCCAGCTCCGCCGTGGGCGAGCGCCGCGCCGCGCGCCCGGTCGGCAAGCGCACCCTGACACGCCAATACTTATCATTACTCAAGTGTGGAAGGGAGAGAGAATGCCTTTGTCCTATAGTGGGCCAATACATACAGAAAAGATACAGATAATTCGATCTTAGACGGATAGCACCCTCAAAACTACATGCTGTCACAAGAAAGTCTGACCAGTGGGAATAAAAATAGCATAATGAAAGAAAAGTCCAAGGTTAAATTATTCATGAAATTGGTCGAGTACGTTCAAAGGTTTAGTCCAATTGGTTCAGTAGCAAGCTTCTAAAAAAAAACCTTTTATAAATTTCTTGGTTTTGTAATCAACTTTTAAAGGTTCTCGCCGGTAACTGTTAGCACAGCTGCTTATTCCTTTACTTTACTTCATTGTTACAATTACCTGTCCACAAGTTCCCTTAAGTTTTCCAGTTCCACTTCTAATTCTTGGCACCTCTCTACTTTCTGTCGCAATTTATTCTTTAACTCTCCCACGTTCGACTCTTCTCGCAGTCTACAAATACAACAAAAAATAAATAATTTACGCCTATACATAATGTTTGAGTAGTATATACGAAGGCATTATTCTGCACCTCATTTCAAATCAGTTATTAACAAAGACTACACTTTTGTAAGTCGAAGTGACATCAGTAATGGATGAAATTATTAAGCTCTGGAAACACTGAGCTGAATCCACCGCAAGTTGTAGGACGAAGTTCGCTCGCACCGATTGTGTCAACTAACTCTTATTTGAAACAGGCGAATAGTCGCGTAAATTCCTAATCATTGAAACAATCAAAATCACAGTTCCCTACCGTACGGGATTAGCCTTTAACTCACCTAGCCACGACTGTTTCAAGTTGTTGGGCCAGCTGTTCTTTCTCCCCCGTGAGCTGTTGTATCTCGCGCTGCAAGCTGTCTGCGTGCTGCCTCAGCTCGGCGTTGTCCGCGTCCTTGTCCGCGCTCAGCTTGTTAGCCTGACTGAGATTGTTGCGCAGTTCTGTCACGTCTAGTTTAGACTTTGCTAGCTCGAATGCCTAGAAATTTGAGAGGGTTAAAATAAAGAGTACCTTAAAAATAGGTTAAAGTAAAATGAGATAAAATGATCACTGTGAATTCAAAAATATCAGTGTTTGTTGACGTTTAATTTTTATGACTGTTACTATTGGCACAATCATTTTAAAGTTTTTACAGGAAAAAAGGCGCACGATATTTTAGGATCATTTGCATGTGTTTTTCACACATCTGTTGACCTCAAATGGCCTTAATTTTTTTCATTTGTATGCCCCAGACTTTGTTAACACTAACATTTTATTAATCATATTACCCTACTTTTCTACTACCCACATTTTTTTACCTATTACAAAGTCAAAATCTTACCTTATCATTCAATTCCTTCTTGTTAAAGTCAAGTTCATGCTGAAGCAATGAGATTTGTTTCCTTATCTTGACTAGTTGCTTCTTATCATTGCTTGCCTGCCGGTCCAATGGCTTCCTCTCATCTCCACCCTTACTACGGGGTGAAGGACTTCGGGATACCATCTTCAACTGTTCCTTTAGGGAAGCAATTTCTTCGTGGAAGGCGTTAATATCTTCATGTAAGATTTCGATCTCTGTTTCCTTATCTTTTAGTTTATCTGTTAATAGTTTCAGTTCGTCAATTTTTGCTGTCAATTCGCTGTTGAGAGAGTTGACTCTCGCAAGTTCACTTTCGTTGCTCTGTAGTTTAAGAGAAGCGTTCTCTTGTTCTTTTTCCAGTTTCGTCAATTTCAACATTAAGTCTTTGTTGTGAGTGTTCAATTTGTCGTTTTCTTCATTCACTTTTGATACGTCACGGTTTAATGCTTCGACTGTGTCATGGAGATGGAACACTTCGTTAGATTTCTCTTCGAATGCTTCTTTAAGGTTGTCTAATTCTTCTGTTTTATCATTTAGACATCTTTGTAAATCATCCAGTCTGTCCAAATGTTGGTTCAAGCTGTCTATTTGTTGGTTCTTCTCAGACACAAGTTGTTGTAATTTTTGCAGTTCGGTGACTTTCTCCCTCATTTGATGGTTTTCGTTTTCATATTTCTCCAAAGCGTTGTTTCTGCTCTGTAGCTCGTCAATCTTAACTTCTAGTTCAGTCATTTTGTTTGTCAAATTACGTTTCTCTTTAGCGAGTTCTAGGATCATGTTCTCTCGCCTTAGAATGTCTTCTTTGAGCAAATGCAAGTCTTTGGACTTATCGTTGACTTCTTGTGTCAATTCTCCCAGTCTTTGTTCGAGCAAGTTTTTGTTTGACGAGAAGTTATCTAATTGATTCTCGTAGAATTTTTTGTCGTGCTCCATAGTTGCCATCGTGTTTTCTAGAAGACCTTTAAGTTCTTCTACCTCTTCCTTCAAAGCGGGGAATTCACAGAGCTGTTCCTCTGCGTTTTTCAGTTCAGACTTGCAATTCTCCAACTCTGATCTAGATTTCTTAATCTCATGTTTCAATTGGGTTAGTATATCCGGGAAGTTTTCTTGTTTTACGTCTAAAGTTATTCCTAGTTCTCCTAATGAGGTGTAGTCGTTGTGTGTTTTGTTGTCGGTAGCTTCTAGAGAGAAGTTAATCTTCTTGGGTTCGACGGTTAAGTCTTTACTGTCGTTCACGTCCCTGTTGGGGTACATTGAGCAATTGTCTTGAATGATTTGAGCAGGTTTCATATCAGTACCGAACATTGCAGTCTCGTTGACGTTTCTCTTGTATTGTTTGAGTAGTTCTTTGTTTTGTGTTGATGTCAAATGAGCTGGTAAAGAATCAGCTCTAGGGGTGTAGCCAGGTAAGTCGAAATGGTCAATATATTCTATGTGTAGAGAACTCATGTTTGCTTTATCGAGTTCTGGTGGTAACGTTCTGTTTAGTGTTTTTTCCTTCGTCGTGTCGGCGTAGGGCGCACCGGTTAGACTGGCATTGTGTCCTTTTAGTTCAGCCCTACGCATCTGCAGGTCTTGTTCGTCAAACTCAGATATAGAGACGATATCGCTGAGGGTTCTCGCGGAAGCTTTACCTTCCAAAACGTCGCCATTCTCTTCTTTTTGGTTGTCTTCGTCCAGTTTTAGCGCTGTGAAAGCAATGAATCATATTAACTGCGCAAGTTAGCTCGACGGATCTTTCACCGTCAACCTAAATAATTGCGAGGAAGTTGGAATAAATCCAAATCTGCGTATAATTAGTCTAGACTGATGTAAAGTCTTAAAACAAAACTGGAAAACAGACTACGTGAATCACTGGAGCGAAATGGAACTGTTTTGCGAACTATAGCCATGTTTGTGTACCCACGCTTATATTATGCGAAGTTTTTGGCAAGCTTCGGAGATAAAATAAATAAGAGATATTGTTTATATGTATGTGTCTTGTCAATTCATCAAGATGAAACAAATAAGTTAAGTACGGTAATGTATGTGTCTCTTTTTATTTAGAAAAGTCAGATAAAACAGATTGATATATTGTGTCTTTCTCTAATGGATTTGCTCCGTGTTAGCATCAATTCAAACAATCTTCATGACTATTTGGACATAGTCGTCTTGGGCGGAACTAAACGAACTACTAAACTATTAGAACATTACATCAACAGTGAGACATGCAGTAATAAGATACTGCAACTGTTTAATCACTAGACCCAGATTAAGATTTATATCATCATGCCTTTTCTATTTTGGTCGGTACGGTAACAATGCTGTCATTCTTTGCTGTATACTTTACGTAGTTATTGATGACATCATGTTTACCACGTCGTAAATTTTAAATATTATACTGATCTGTTTGAAGATTTTCATCCGCGAAAGAGAAATCTTACTTTACCTCCACTGAGAAGCCCGTACTTTTAAAAGGTTAGGTGTTATGTCCGAAAAATAGGTCCCTCGTCAAGAAGGTACGCTTCCTGATTTCTTATGTTATGCACTCCAAATGGACACAGGCGTACTTAGTACATTTTCGACGAGTCACTTTAACTAACAGTATGGTGCTTAAAAAGATGTCAATACACTCGCAACAAAAGCTGAGCTGATCACTCACCAAGTAACTCTTGAAGCTGGTCCTCTTTCTCCGCCAGATTTCTCTGGTGGTCTCTGATGGTAGCCTGGAGTTCCTCCTTATCTTTCTCCAAGCTCCTCGCTAGGCTCTCCAGTTGGGCGATACGTGATTGAGCGGTGGACAGCTCTCGTTCTAGTATTATCACTTTGTCTTTGGGATTACCTGGTGGATAAAGATTTTGGATTATAGTATTACTGGTCTTTATTTATGTTAACTTTTATTGAATCAACTACCTTAATAAACATAGTCAAGTATCTCAATAGGAATGTTTTGTAGCCAATTTTATCAGTTTACCCTGTAACCGTACTTGAAACGTTTCAGTGTTTTACATAAAAATAAATCAGTCAAAGGGAAAATAGGTGACTGACGCATTTCATTGTCTATGTGTGATCAAAAAAGAGTAACAGTTTTCCTATCCAGGTAATAATAAACTAAACTAGTCTACAAGTAGTATCATGCGCATACTGGTTGAATCATCAATAAAAGTATACATTTATCTATGTGAATCATACGTCTATAGGCTATGCCTACTTTTTTATACATGTGATAATAATCAACACAGTTGTAGGATCAGTTCGAAGCTTCAGCTTAGTGTAATGTTATAATAACAATCTCAAGTAGATAAAGTTTTGAATATTGTCGAATCGAAGAAAGGGTTGACTTTGGCAATTACACATACAAGGTGTCAGGGACATCGATGAGACACAATGCTTTTTTTATGGCCTTTATTTTACAAGACTGGTGCTTGGGTGGGAAGAATCAAGTACTTACTTATTGAAATAGTTTGCATGTCGATGTAATTTCAAACCTGTATAAATGACTTTTCTCTATAACAGATGACTTTTTCAGGTGACAAATGATAACAATATAACTTACATGAGGTTCCATAAAGGGAATGATGTTCATCGTGTAGTTTTTCTCTCTCCTCGAGGTTCTGCTTGACTCTAATTAACTGCTTGTCCTTCGATTCCAACTCTTCTTTCAACCGTTGCACCTGAAAATGTAAACAGATTAGTACGGACGCCTACATTGATGGATTAGTCCCGTTTTGTAAATGTATTCGTTTGAGTGAGGATTAGATGACATTTGTACGCTGCTGGCAAGGAGTCTCACTTCGGCTAAACGTGTAATCATGACGAGATACACAGTTCGAAACTTTTATAATCTGCCTAGCCTTGAGCCGAGATTTGCGACCGGATAATGGCAATAGGCTCGCTCTTTATTTCAACAGACTATAACATAACTGGTGAAATGTAAGATGAAAACAGAAGTGTACCTAAGTACACCCACTATAGGTTAGCCGTTTGGAAAGGCGTAATATTATGGATGTTAAATAAATAAGTACCTCAGCGAGTGCATCATGTAGCTGCACACTAAGCTGGCTGGTGGCCTGGTGTGACAAAGCTTCCGCATCATTCCTCTGCTGCTGCAGCCGTGCCGATAGCGACGAGATCTTGAGCGCCTGCTCCGACATGCGCGCCTGGAGGACATCGCGTTCTGCGCGGACCTCCTGTGGACAAACCAATGAGGACATGTTAGTGGGCTGTTAGTGTGGCTGTTGAAGGATAGAAATGTAGTTTTAATATGAATGTTGGGATGTATTTTTATTATTCAGCATGACTATGAGCAGCGGTTTTGAGTACATATAACGATATATTCGGTGACCAAATAAATATAAGATAAGTTCCGGGCGACTCAGTATACATAGATTGCTATCGACACGCTAAGAAGAAGAATAAACACATTTCATTATTAATTAACTTATTTATAAAAATATTCGGAAAACAAAACAAACATTCGGTTGAAGCATTCGGGCACCGACCAATGCGACTGCGATGTCGTAAGAACATTGAGAGACAGACTAGTTACAAATATACCGTCACCCATTAGTCTAACAACTGAAAGCGCAGTCGTCGCATCATATTACAGTTAACATTTCGTGCTAGAAAGCCAGCTGTTCTTACCACCTGATAGAGCCAATCCGTCTCTTAAACTGACCAGCTAAATAAACGCCTACCTCGAACGCCATTACTCACTGAGTATCAATATAGGTACCGACTAGTTACAAATACATTGTCACCCATTAGTTTCGCAACTCAACGCGTCATCTTGTAACTGACATTTAGCACTAGAAGCCACTAGGCGAACTGTTTCGTCGGTGTTGTGGTCGTAGGCCTTACTGCTAAGTATGAGATCGATCTTTGGTCGGGCAAAGTGTTATAGGGCTTTCCATCAAGCACTTCTTAGTTGCAACCTGGATTTTTGATTTATGCCTGATGACAATATGGTACAGCCCAGAGGGTTTTTCAGCAAGCATATTCCATATGAAAACTTGATAGCCGAGTAGGTAGGGCCTCATGAGAGAACGCTAAAATAATACCTACTTCAAAAAGTTTCAGACAGGACTACTTTCATTTTTCAAAAAGGGCCAAAAACTAACAACAGGCTGGTACACAATAGATTTCATCTCATCGTACGAGGCCTGAACCAAAACTTGATGGGTATTGATAACATAATCACAATTAACCAAAAAAAATGTATGCTCATAGTCATGGTTACAGTGCAGCGTCTGAACCCATCGTGCTTTCAATTGTTACAGCAAGACCGTAACCTTTGGGCTATGAAACTACCTCCAGATGCTGTATTTCAACAAATTATAGAACTACCTTCTACTCTAGACTAGTCCATTGAGACTAATGGGTGACGATTATTGGCACCCACTAGTCTAGTAACTCAACGCGTCATATTTGACATTTGCAGTAATAGAAGCCCCCACACACCAGGTTTCACCACCTGGTAGACCCAATCCGTCCCTTAAGCCTATCTAAATACACGCTTGTCACGAACGCAACACAAAGTTCAGCAGCATTACTCATCAAGAGCTATATTTACACCGCGACACAGTTCCGACACTATAAAACAGGCTGCAAAGATCATTAGGTAGGATTCTGTCGTTTAATCAATGGGTGGCCCAGATTGTGTGAGATAATAGATGTTTTATTGGTGTTCTAATTTAATAATGTTAGCTTGAGTATCGGCTCAGGGAAAGATAAGCACCAGTCAGGTTTGCGCTCAAATGTTATCAGGGGCCCGAAATCTTGGTATTCGTGGGAACTGTGAGATTTTATTGTATAGGAGTCCGATATAACCCTCCGTTCTTTCCAGACAAAGGGTATCCATGAGTATTTCCCCACAAAAAAGGAGGAATAGGCTCTGAATGAGCTATTTTGATCAAATTATACGTAAACGGAAACTGCTGAGTTATTTTCAATCTCATTTTCCATAGAAGCCTGTCTGCTATGTTTGATTTTCTGTAGTCATCTGAAATCACGTCATTAATCCGAACTGATTTCGGGATATTTATGATAGCTTTAACAGAACAACGCTGAAAGCAATATGGATAACACCATCTAGCATTAGGTGCTTATGCTGACGATTATCATAACAATATTCGTCGAGGCCTTCTACAATATACAGCACGCACGATGGGACAACGTGATTCAAACAACTGATTTTAGAATACTGAAATGAGCGAAAAATGTATTCCATATCATATCTGTCTATAATCACCGTGTCTCGGAGGCACGTTAAGCCGTTGGTCCCGGCTGTCATTTGTAAATCTTTGACAGTCGTTACAGGTAGTCGTCAGTGGCCCAAGTCTGACAACCAGTCTTACCACGGGATATCGTAATACACTGTAGTGACTGGGTTGTGGCGGAGGTCAAACAGGCAGGCGCTCCATGTAAAATACTGATATACGGGGTGGAAGGGACACCGACGCGAAAACGGAAACCATAGTCAGTACCCCACATAGAAACTGTTCGTCGGTTATTAAAAAGCTGTTCCATACATTTTGACCGTGTAGGTATTGCACTGTTTAGGAAACAGCAAGCAATTTTTTTTTCAATAACCCTCGGGAGCGTTTGGAACAACGTACTGAGTATGTGGTTTCCGTTTTCGCGACGGTGTCCCATCCACCCCGTAGAACTACATCAGGTTAGACTGGATGCCGACCCCAACCCAGTTGAGATAAGGCTAGGCAGATGATGAAATAGAATCACGTACGGAATCCATGAATGCTGAATACATTAATTTATAGGAAAGTTATCAACATTAACCTAATTAAGTCGTATAATCAACAAACATCCAGGAACAATAGATATTGTTTTGTCAACAAACAATCGTTTCCATTATCGTTAACTAAATGCCGGAAGTTCCCGTTCTCTGTATCGATCGAGTTCAACACTAATGTATATAAGCAATTAACAGTAAAGGAATTAAGAAGAGCTTTCAGGCAAGCGGCTTATACAAAGCGTTTGTAACGCTTTTGTTTTTCAGTTGAAACTCTTTAAACCCACGGGTTAAGTTCGTTGACCCGCCGTTTTGTTTTAAAAAGTAAGCTGTTTTCACTTCCTACTTTGAGTTATTTTTTGTATTATGTGACTTTTATCTGGTTTACTCATAACATTTTTTTTTTCGTATATTCAACAATATTTGGTTTGGCACTGCAATTTGTTGATTTTATTTTGCATGGTCGTTTTCAGCCAGCACCTTCAGATAAGTTCCGGTTTAGTCTTCTCGTTTAGTCTTCTCATAGATTCGAGTGAATCGGTTTCTTCTAGGCAAGCGTGCTCCACCCTAGGCCGCATCGTCGTTTCACATCAGGCGAATTACGGTCAAACGCAAGCCTATTTAGTAATTTTACACAAATGCTTTTTCACAATTTTAAATTATCTGTAATAGGGCCTAGGTATTTAGGACATAGTGTCAGTCACGTCTTACAAAATTCAGTGGTGGTGAATGGTAGATTCGATACTACAGATACTAGTACCTATTGTAACGGAGAGGTAGACATAGTAGTCTAGTGGATTTCTCTGCAAACGGAAAAACGTGTGGGTACTAGTTACTACCAATAACATAATATTATTTATTTAGTTTTATTTATTTATTTATAACACCTTAATCTATCATTACAGGGTTTACCCTAATGCGACAGCTAAGAACTTAAACTAAACTTGCAACCAAATTAGAAAAGATACCAAAGAACACCAATAAAACTCTTTGTACGCAGACATCCTATGAGCATGAATGCATGACAATACCTTGGCAATGTCAATTGATGCAATAAAAGTGACAAATGATACTACGACACGACAGCAGATTGAACAATTTAGCGTATTGAGAATATTCAATACAATCATGTCGGCGATATAAATAAAATAAATATAGACAAAGTGTCAAACATAAAACGTTTGGACGTCTTGTTATTCCGATCGCAAGTTGTGATGTGATAGTTAATGTATCAGTAAGCTGAACTACCAACTAGATAAACTACGAATTCTTGGTTATTCACCGGCGCCAAAGCAACCTGCCAAAACTAACAAAGCTTATACCGAAGCCGTAATGTTGAATCCCTCTGTATTCGCTAGAGGAACGAATCAAACAAGAATTTATTTGCTTTCGCAAAACATTATTGTATGTGGCTATTGGAAAAAAGACAGCCGAGTATTTTGAAAAAAATAATATTAACATCGCCCGAATGTTAATCCTAGAACATGAAAACTGCAGCTATTACAAATATTCTAAAGTTTCATGGCACAGCAACTAATTAAAGTGAACTAAGGGTTGAAGTTTAATGTTGACAACCACCTCTTATCACCGCACCTATATCACTCGTTTATTAGGAAAAAGCTCAAACCTATAACTCAATAATCAAGGAGAAAACCATCAAAGAATTCAGCTATAGAAAACAGTGACTAACCATACTCAAATTCACTTCAACATTTCATATCTCAGCAAACGACCGACCATGGGTTTACTAACACATTCATAACATTCTCATATTTCCGCCAGTTTCCCGGCACTTTCTCGACGACATTGCGACGTAAGTATATAATAATACTCGTACATAATATTAAAACGTCCGTGATGCGCAGTTGGCAGCGTCTGACGCACAATCGTTGTATTTACAAGATATTTGGATAAAGAACGACTGTTTGATTGTGTTATTTAACAATGAAAAGGTCTTTATTTACATGTAGTAATTATCTGCATTCTTTCTTGAAGGAAAATGTGTGTGTCGTCTTGGGGTTCACAACTTGTTGCTTACTACAGATTTAAATCTCTGGCTTAATAGGAGTACCTGTAATACCTTCAGTAACGTTAATCTTGTAAGTTTTATCAAAAGGGCAGTTTATGATCTAGAAAACCTCAACATAGCCACCTAAACATAGCCGGCTAAACATTGTGACAATGTACCTAACTCATATTATTGTTTCGTTCATTGTCAATCTATAAATAAGAAAAACAAAATGTTATAATATATCCGATTATTGCCAGCCAAAAATCACCAGCTAACGTTTCAGGCACAACAAAACATTTAGTTCCAAACACAACAACACTTCATCAACAAAGCTTTCACTCCCAAAATAACCTCCAATAAAAGAACCATCCACAGAAAACTCACCGTAAGATCCGGCAACCCCATCCTAACGTACTTGGAGAAATAACTCCAAACAGACATCACACACCACTACATGGACGGGTCACTAAACTATCACTATACATTGCTGGTCACACTGCATGGTTACGCATCACATGTTGATGAGAGGGTGCAATGGATGGCGTGCGTAGATGGCTGGTGAGAGAGACCTTACGGCAGCAGAACACGCTCTGAAGCATCGGGAGAGACTGAGCGTCAGACGTTTGTGTTCGCGCGGAGGGAGATGCCGATGCGCGAAGTGTTGGATAAGGTAACGTGGATTTTATATTCATGAGGCTTTTTTTCTGATGCTTTTTCCTAAGGGAAAAGCAATAGATAAAGAAATTAACTACATCGGTAACGAATACCGGGAGAATTATTACTGTTAAAATTGCGTCGAAACCGTTAATTATTATTTATAAACATGGCTTATCATCGCCGTACGATATACCACATCCACACAATTTTCTTCATTCCCTCCTTCCTCTATATTTAACCCACACTCGCGCGTCGCGTGTGTGCGCGTGCGTCGCACGCGTAGGGTTGCCAGCTATTCCCGGCACTGTTTACCTTCCTGCTTGTGTAACCGAGGGTTAATCGCGAAACAAGAAATGGGTTACAAACGTTTACAAGCATGTATTGTTAAGCCAACTTGTTTTATTTTATCATTAGTGTTGAAAGGGGAAGTTTGGGTTTCTCTAGTGAGTTTATTTTGGACTGTGTTCAGTTTAGTGTTGGATTACAAACGGCTGGGCTTTTAAGTTATGATTGTAAATACAGCGTTAAAAAGTAATTGCAGTTATTTATGGCATGTTGCCAACCACTTTCTTTGATTTTGTAGGTATTAAATGTCACATCAAGCTAATGGGCAGCAACGATGCAAAAGTTAAATAATAATATTTTATTGATATAAACAAAATGTTGATCATTCTGGCAACCCTGTACTAATAGTCAATAAAACCTCATAATACAAATTGAGAGAGCAGAGAGAGTTCATCCCGCATATTAGGGTCGGGCAAATTACTGCGAACGACGGGCGCCTATGTATGAGTGTAGGACTATGACTAACAGAGCAGTGGGTATGGACAGTGCGGGAATACCGTGGGTTGAGTAAGGTCAATAGATGGGGAGCAGAAATGACTCCCACATAGCGAAATTATACGGAGAAAACATTAAGGTAAAGTTTTTAGAGCAAGATGTATGTGGCGGCTGCATGATTCTTTTGGCGTGTAGCCTAAATCGGAACTACCTCCGTAATCTGGTTTTTTTTTAAATAAAATGTACATCGACAGTTTTACAAATGTGTACCAAAAACGTCGTCCCGTCAATGTCATTTAAGCGCCAAATGATGCAGCCCTGTAGATATTCTATATATTTTGAGACAGCCGATATGGTTTAATTCGATCTTTTTTCACAGAACCTTTTCAGACAAATCATTCGTGATGCGTGATTGAGCGATTGATCTTAACTAAAATTTCTCAAGTTCTTAGTAGAAAAAACTCAAAGAAACAACACGACTTTCCGACCATCCGACCATCCGATGCATTTCCGCCCTAACGAGGTCAACCCATTAGCCGACGAAGTTATTGTGAAAATACGCGGTTAATCCATTAAAACGTAGTGCCGCAAACTGGTAGGAACTAGGCTAACTGTTGCAATAGTAAACTTTGATGTATCGGCCGCAGATCCGCGCTGGAGTCAAAACAAACGCTGGCCGTGTATACAGTAGACGTGAAACCAGGATTAATTTAATATTTGTCTATAAGGAAAATATGCGAATTCCTGTAACTGTCTACGCCTGTTGGTGTTTAGAAAACATTTTGCTTGCGAAAATAAATTAAACGTGATAGGTTAGATTAGTTATTTTAAGCCGATGGATTTCGATTCGTGGAAATGTCAGGAATTATGAAATGTTTTCATACAAGTATTTACAGCAAGAATAACGGCAGCAGCATAATGATTTTCATTATATTACAGACAGATATACCTAAACAACATCGAAAGTTTGGCGAAGAACTTCCTGTGTTTATAACAGCAACAAAACCATACCAATTTCAATGAGTAACTAAATAATAGTGAATCACTAGCAGATACTCGAGAAAATCTAAACAAACCGTTGAAAAACATAATCTAAGGCTCGGTTTCCACCAAAGCAGAGACGAGCGGAGCAGAAAAGGTACGGGCAAGATTCGCCTATCATAGGAGCGACGAGAACGCATGAAGATTTCAACCACTATGATTGATCGATTCCTGTGCATCGCTCGGTTCGTCTCCGCTTTGGTAGAAACCAGGCTTTATAGTAGAGATCGTCGGCGAATAACTTCCTGTATCATCATCATCATTCTCCTGCCCTTATCACAATGTATTTGGGGTCGACGCAGCATGTCTCCTTAATAACTTCCTGTGTATAACCAAGAAAAATCTATGCCAATTTTAATGAGTAACTATAGCACTTGAAAACAGAGAATCAGTAGCAAATACTCGAGAAAACGTATAAAAAGTAAAACAACCTAATTTATTTCCTGGATCAGCACAAAACATCCGTATTCAAAAGAAATCTACAATTATTTACTTATCCCAAACATCCGCTCCGAAACATCTTAATAACCTCATACATCAGCTACTTTTATAAACGAAACTAAAAGAAAACACTTATCATTGAACTTGAGCGTTATTTTTGTAGAATCTCTGCGGAACATCATTCATCTATTGGCTCTATTTCTCGGCTTATTCATTGTTTATTTGTGGAAAGCCGGTGGCTTGTCGTGGAGCGAAAGTTTCGAGTGAAAATAGATGATGATCGTTTTGATAATGTGCATTTTCTACATGATGTCATGATATTGATATGCTTTTTCTGTAGCTTCTGGATTATGTGTGAGAATTGTTAGTTTTAGTTCTAAGGTAATTTTGGCTCGTATATTTGTTTGTATTTCTATGAAATGACCAGATATGTCTTCCTTAGCCATAAGCTCGTATCGACTATTATTATCCTTGTAGTAAATTATCTAACAGCCGGTCCCTCAGACGTGGCTATTTATGGATTCAATAAGTTACACTGGCTTCATCTATTTCTTAGAAGACGGGAGCTTGTAATAAATTGAGTATGCACCAGCTAACAGCGTGCGCCGGCAAAAGCATTATTACGATGTTTTGACGTCATGTCGCTACATCAGTAGATTGCCGTGCAGGTGCACCTCGCTTGGTTTATAGTGCATATTTTTCGTTGGTTACGTAACCCTTAAAACATAGCCGAAGTGAAGCCGACATTTGGACAGACAATTAAGAAGTCATATGTGGCTATCGTGTCATTGAGACGCTGATTTTAAACAGTAAATGAACAATGATGATAGGCGGTAGAAAAAGCAATCACTTACCTAAATAAATCACACTCAAAAAGCTACATGATATAAGAAGATTTGATACGGCAAGACACATAATAATTACATCTTTTTCTTTCGTAGAATATCTATACAATTGTAATGCCTGACGGTTTAATCAGACCTGTCAGAGGACTACTTGGAACTACGTTAAGCACTGTAATCGGTTTAATAGTTCGCCAGCTGTTCTTTGAACAATGAGTCTGTCACAGCCGTCAGGTGCGAAACCGATAATGTCATTACTGATCAATTAGTCAATCAGTGAACGTCCTGTGTTAAAAATGGTCTGTCAAATAGCCTGCTAAGACTAGCAGAATAAATTGTTCCAGGTATTATTTTTCCTAGGCCACAACTTACTCAAAAAAAACTTGGTTAAAGCATCGGTGATTGGCGCGGCCAACTACCAAAACCGAGTATTTTTTAACCGACTTCAAAAACAGGAGGAGGTTCTCAATTCGTTTGTATTTTTTTTGTTTGTTACCTCATATCTTCGTCATTTATGAACTGATTTGTAAAATTCTTCTTTTGTCTGAAAGGATATACTTCCCGATTGGTCCCATAGAAATTTCATCAAAATCAGTTCAGTAGTTTGATTTTTAAATCAAAATAGCTGGAAAAATATGTCATCCAGGTAAAAGTAATTGCGAAATTGATACTTGACAAGGATTTGTGTGTGATACGATAACCAAAAAGGAAAAAAACTAAAAACTAGAGGGGATAAAACATTTTTGCAAAAAAAAACAGACTTCCAAAAAAACACAAAAAAGTGCAAAATAACTTTACTTTCGGAAGTCAGTGACTATTGTTTGTTTCATTGACTTTTTGCCACCGACTTCTGAAAGTAAAGTTATTTTCCACCTTTTTAGTGTTTTTTTGAAGTCGGTTATTTTTTTTTCAAAAAGCTTTTTACAAAACTTATCATCTACCCGAAAGTAGAAGCATCGGTGATCGAAGTTTCACGGTGACTGGATCGATTGCTACTTGACAGTTCTGTCAAAACTTTTTATTGTGCCCTTTATTTTTTCCACTAGTGTACTATTAGGTACACCTCTGCCTAACCCTACGTGGATTACAGGCGTGCTAGTATGTTATTTTACTTAGTTTTACAACACCTTTAAAATGGTGACTCATTTTTGGACCAAACTAGCGCCTCTTACCCAGCATAATCTTTCAACATCAACATTCAAGAACTCCATCCAGAACTCAATCTTCTTACATTAAGAACATAAAAAAAAAAACTCTGATCCGACTTTGAACCGCGAAGTTGACATTTCGCTTCGGTTGGCGGGTGGTTGTGAAAGAGTGCGTTATCAAAATAAATCGCTGGCGCGCCGCCAGCCATCAATGGAGCGGTACCAAGGTCCCTTCGTACGAGGTGCGAGGTGCGCTATCCAGGAAATATTAGTGTACAATGTTGACTACGATTCTAGTGTTGCGTAACGTAGTAGATGATTAGGTTTTAAATACGAATTTGTCCGCGCGAATTTGCTACTATTTACTACTTTTGTCATTTATTCAAATTGGGGTTGAGAATCAGCAGCTTATTAAAGTAAAAAAATCACAAAACCCCTAAAACGTCCACCCTTCAGCTTTCTTGTTTTAGGTGGGGAGTTTAACGAGAAAGAGATGTTTGCCTTCAAAGTGAGTTTTAATGGCCTAATTGAATAAATGGTTTGACATTGACTTAAAGCGTTGTAGAAGGGAAGATTAAGAAAGAATAAATTGACTGCGCCTTATATGACGCAAATTGAAGATAAGCAAGCAAACAAGCAAGCAAGCAAGCTTGATATTGATTTTGGTGTACAATAAAGTATATTCTATTCTATAAGCTAAATATACGTACTTTACGTTTCAGGGTTTGAGTAACACATATTAATTGCTGGTGTGTTTAAATGTGATAACAGTTTCGACCTACTTTCAGGTTGCGTAAAGATTTCTTCGTGAATTACGCTCCTGTTTTTTTTTTTGTCATGTTCCTCTTATACTTAATATTATGTTGTGACAAACAATTTTTTTTTTATAATTCTCATAAAATTATATATTTGCTACGGAATGTGGAAGCGACCGCAATAAATAACATTTTACGAAGCGTGAACATTCACTATTCGCATCATATTCCTCATTGACATTTCGTGGCGTTTCTGAGTAGTCTATTACTAATATTCATCCACCCACATACTTTCTACGTGTAGATAATATATACTATAGTATACATAGTTATACATTTATGTGCCGTTGACTCACTTCGCCGTATGGATGAAATACTTTTGGTACACTTTATGTGCGTGAATAAAAACTTTATCGCGTTTTAAAAAATACACTTTAAAATCCTTTGGAATGTAAAAACACACTCAATTCAGCGCATCTGTAAGTGTTAAAGATCTCCTTTACATATGTAGCTACAATACCATCTCATTGGCCACAGTCACTTCAAAAACTACCCATAGTCTACCAGATACGGAAGACGTATAGGTACACTCTCTGCATGCATGGCAAACAATATTTCACTAGCAATTTATGTCGTTCAGAGTTCACTTTCACTCTGAAAATGATTGATGGCAATAATATCTGTGATGAGGTGGACCGACGGAGATTATGAATACCATTACGCTACAGAAGAAATTCTATTCCAGATAAATAATTTTTCATTAAAATATAATGTAAGAGACCTCGACGCGCAACCTGTTTCATGACCCTTTCAACGAGTTACCTTTCAGGTAAACATAGCTCTCAGCAGTGAGCAGCAAAAGGTGACGTCAAATAGCTTTTCACAAGAACAGTCACTAACCTGTGCGATATCCTTGAGCTGTGCCCTCTGCATCTCCAGGTCTGCCACTCTCTTGAGCACGGCATCTTCAGCTCGCGCGTGGGTTTCGAAGCAGTCCCATACTCCTACTAGTTCTGACATGCGGTCGTTGCGAGGTGTAGTATCCGTGTCGGGGGATTTCACCTACACGAGACAATACACGATGTTAGTACAGATCCCATTTGTTTCCATCCAGGGTTAATATAGACCACTGGATGTCATGGAGAGAGGCCTTTGCCCAGCAGTGATATGTAGCACGCTAACAGAAACAATACGTATGATAAATGTTGTGTTGTGTATATTGAACTTGGACTCTACTTAGTTAAATTATTTACCATCTATTGTTTCACATTTACTGCAAATAAATAATCTTGACTTTGACTTCGAATAATAGTTCAAATAGCGGTACTTCTTGACACGGCGCGCATTGTTGGGAGGTACCACTTTCTGGAGCCCTGACCGAAGGCAGCTTGGAGTCTATTCCTGATATCGGTGGGCTACTATTCTTTTTTAATATTTATTTTATACAGGAATATTAAAACCGACGATTTTAAGAAGATCTAGACTATCTGCTTTCTTGGCCTACTAAATGATTGCAAACTCGACAACTAAACTCAAGGTTCTGGATTCGATTGTCGGGTTAGACATAGTGCTACTGAATTATTCCATCAACAATTTCTCAAAAGCAGATTGTAGTCTGGATTTTGTGCCCGCTGATGACACGTCCTTTATAGCTTGAGACTTAAACCTAACTGGCGAAATAAGGGTGAGCGCTACACCTCTATCCGTAAGTAAATAAAATAATAATGTTACCTCTAAGTGCCTGTGCCGTTGATCTCTAAGCGAGACATCCTCGCTGGGCTCGCTGCAGCTGGCGGAGCACACCTCATGGATGCGCTCCATCTTGCGCGTGCGCCGGTGGATCATCTCCTCTAGATACTGACACTGTAGAACAATTAAAACAATTTTGGTCATCAATCGATATAACGGGTCAAATATAATTAGCTAGTGGAACTCTGCAGACCCACCCTGTCTGAGTATCACTTGATAAATTCACTTGGTGTATATATAAAAAAATACTTTATTTTGGGTTCCACTGACTTTAATAGCTGACAGTAAAAGAAAAAGTATAACTTGTCCATAGATTAAAGTTAGATTATTCACATAGGGACAATTACATTATTTACAGAAAAAGGGCAAATTAAATACATATAATACACATATTACATACAAAATATCATAAAATATTTACATACACATAAATGATTTAACAACATAACTCCAACAACAAACCTGCTCCTTAATCCTCTCCAATAACTCCGTACTCTTCTCTTCCTCCTGTCCACATTTAACGCAAATAACATCACTCTGTTCGACTCTCTCACTCCTCAACGATTCCAATTCACCGAGCAACATTCTCATCTTGCTATCTCTTTCTTCTATCGTGTTCTTCATTTGTTCTAGCTGTTCTAGTATTTCAGCTTCGTGCGCCGTCTTTTGTTCTAGTTGTATTTCTAAGTTGGCTATGATGTCTCGCAGGAGGGTGATTTTTTCTTCGGAAGCTTTTAGTTCGTCGTCTGTTGATGCCCTTCGGGTTTCTAATTCGGTTATGATTTGATTCATTTCGCGGGTTTGGGCTTCTAGTTGTTCTACCTGTTTTGTGAATTGAAAGGGTGATGAAAAGTGGTGGTAGTTTTGGATGGGTTTTGGACTCCTGAGAAAAGTGAGGTTAGCTAATGAGCAAGTTTCACTATGATACAAATGAGTTATAGATAGGTCTAAGATAACGTCGTCGCCTGGTACGGATCTACTATAAAGAAAATGTTAGTCATTAGATCTATAGAAAGGATGAACTACATTCTATATTAAAATTAAGGTGCTCGACATGCTGTTATGTGCGTACTAAAACTACACAGTCACATAAATACAACTATACACTTACACTACATACAAAGACTAAAACATTATTTACAACACATAATACCATTCGTGCCAGAATAAGCAACAGTTAGGGAGCTAATTTCGACGCCACCTTCTTTGTTGATACGAATTCGAATACACTATTGAAAATGAAAAGTAATTTCTTTATATTACGAGGAAAATCAAAACTTTTTGAACGGCAAAATTACAGAAGATGTTCCCCGAGTAGTACCGCCCTTAGCCAGTACCTAAAGTTTTAGCTGGGTAAAAGAAATGGCAGAACAAACTTCTCAGACACACATCTGTCTATTACGTTATTATGTAGTATAGTGTACTAGTGGTCAAAAATTTTGTTTTACATGGATTGCTATAAAGACCAGCCTCAAAGTCTTATTCTGGCATAAACAGCAAGCTTAACAACACAGGGACAAACTTACGTGCGAGTCGTGCTCACGACAGTTGCAATACGTGAGACGGAGGCAGTGCATCTGTAGGAAGACAGGGTGCGGCCAGGGTTAGTTCAGACCAACCAATGCGACAACACATTCCTTTTTGGGTTCTTAAGTTTAGAAGTAGATAAGAGTTATACATTAATGTGGAAGGCCTGCCAATGCTTATTGTAATTGGCGTGACCATAGCTAATTCTCAAGAAGATATTTTGAACATGAAAAAATTAAAAGAAATAAGCAGATTTTCACTGGCACTACACTAGCGCCATTAGTTTAACAGTTGTAATCCCTATTGCCAGATTGACACCCGTCTTTGTGTTTGTCGTATTGGTAAGTCAGTAAAATTAGTTGAAAAGTGCAGCAACTTAAAAATAAACCAGTTGCAATTTAGTAGAAAAAAAATGGCTAGGAAATGTTATGAAAGTTAAGGATCCATCCCCACATAATCTTCATTATAATTTACATCAAGCATTAAGTGATAAAATTTTCAGGGACTAAATGAAGATTTTTATTAAATAAAACCACGAAGACACTACTACCCTCGGTAATAGAAAACACAAAAACTTATGAAAGATACTGTGTTTTCAGTTACGATGGCAGACTATTAAGTGAACACATAGCTGACAATCACAGTACTACATCACAATCACGTTTACTAATGGACAGGAAAAGAAGTAATACTTCGTATGGATGTGAAACAGCGCCCTCTTGTTTGATGCGTATAAAGTCAGTATAATATGCTTGATTAAACGTGCTAAACGCTTAGATAGTGTCTACTACTACTTGAAGTAATTACTAATTTAGTTATTCAGCTTTCATTTGTTTCGTGCCGATCGGCAACCACCGTTCGGCATCTATCATAGCTAAATCTTGTTCGAGTCGGCTCGCCATAACGACAGTTAATCCGAGTGTATGTTTCCCGAAAGTATTTCATACATTTGATCGGCTATGTTGACTCATGCCGACCCGGTCATGTGTGTAGGACGCGTTCAAATCCTGCCCTACGTTAGAGTTGTACACAAAGCACCTCAAGTTCCCCACAGACCTCGTTCAGTATCCTGGCGTTGTTGTGCAGGCGCGTGGCCAGGCGGCAGTTCTCGTCGCGCAGGTCGGCGAGGCGGCGCGCGAACTCGTCGCGCTCGGCCTCGCGCTCGCTGGCCTGCTCCTCCACGAACTGCCGCGTGCCGCGCAGCTGCCGGTTGGCGGCCTCCAACTGTGCATTGTGGGAATTCATTGTAGCTAAACTAAACAGTACGTGAATATTTTTCTGGATTTCTGGGGCTTTCAAATCAACATCATCATCGTCCACAGTTGACTTCACCAATTGCTGGGTATAGGCCTCTAGTTGCTAGTGCCAATCTCCACGTTCATGTGCCTTTCCGATGTGTACAAGATGTTCCAGACATTGGAGGTTAGGGACTGGTTGAGATTAGCACAGATCAGGGCAGCATGGCACAAAAGATCTTTACTCAGCACAGGTTAGAATAAGACTTATAAGGTTGACGATGCAGTCTTTCAGAGCGAGGGTCTAGTCTAGAGATAAAAGAGAAGTATACGAAAAAACTTCATGCGACGAGCGACGAAAGATTGATTACGATACTTAAACAAATCAATAAATGAGACAAACGATGACGTTTTTTTAAACAACTAATGAAGCCATGCACGTCGTTGCGTTTTAAACCTTAGCAAAACCTTAACAAATATTTGAATCAACTATTAAAAAAAGTTTTTGAAAGTTATCCTCTTTAATGACGTTTCAACAGTAAGAACAGCATCACAGTTAAAGCTACAATGGCCTAATTTGGAACTCATAAACTACGAATCATAAAAAATAAGGCTAAGCTTACAAGCTACAATAAATACATCACTAGGGACATTATACATAAGCGTTGTTTCGTGCGTGTTTACCTTCTCGCAACATATCTTATGTACGGGTGAGTCTGTCATCCTTTTGACCTGCGCGTGCGGCGGTGCAAAATAATTACATGTTATTTTATACTATATAACATTTACAAGTACATTAATGGATAGTGATAACATTATGTATAGATTGAAGTGTTATAATATAAAGTTAATTTTGTGTATTAGATTTTTGTCTGTCAAGTTATGAGTAATGAACAGTGATCGGAATAGGTAGAGCTAATGTGCCTAAAGTTCAAGGAACAGAAACGAAAAGTGGAGATTTCCTTACGACAATTTTTTTTTACCAATATTTTTTCTGAACCTCGGTAATGTCTCGGAATCAGTTAAGTACATTTAATAATAATGCTATTTATTAATCAGTACAGTAAACTAATTTAATTAATTATTTTTCCTTTTTAACTGAATTCGACAAAAAGGAGAACGTTCTCAAAAAGTCAGTAGAAACGTTTTCTATTGTTATTAAGTCAGGTAAAGAACGCGGCGGATCCTCCGCCTCATGTTTTCGTTTCTGTTTCTTGAACTTTAGGTACATTAGCTCTACCTACTCCGATCACTGGTAATTAAAGAGATTTTAAATCCCCAGGTAGATATGAACAGGTTGTTAGATGTTTTCACTTTCACATGTTTAATCCGAGAGTTTTTACAACACACTTATTGATCTATGGTGCCAACACAAGGTTTTAAGAATATGTACCGGTTAGAATGTTCAGTAGCAAGGCGGAGAACAACTACGCTTTTATTTTGAAGCCGTACGGCGGTTTTTGTGTTACTGGTATAGTCCCTTGACGCACCTGTTACAATAAAGAAAAGAGGCCCACCTGTTGATGTAGATCATCCCTCTCCTTCTGCAGAGAATCGATGTCGTGCGCCAGGCGCTGCAGCCTGGGCGAGCCGCTGCCGTCCAGCGAGCGCGCCGCGCCCGCGCCCGGCCGCGCGCGCGCCGCCAGCGGGCCCGCCGGGGAGCCCGTGCCGTAGCTGCGGGGGGGGGACATTTATTTGCCAATAATATAGGTGTACAGATATGATGGTTATTTTGAAGAGAGTCCCGGTACATTTAACCTTGCCGCATGCAAAATTATTTAATACTAGCTTTGCCCGCGACTTCGCTCACGTGACCGCGTATTCTTTTGGCATTGTCAGGGTACATTACATAGGACCGTGAAGTCATAGTATATTCCTAACATTCTCTACAGATAACATACTAATTAACTGACTTACTGTTAATTTAAACTAAAACCTGTTGGTACATCCTTGTTTTAAGTATTAAAGGAACTCATAGTCAATTTCTGGGGGGAAAAAAAGTAGCAGTAGTAAAGTAGCGCCATATATCATTACTTTTTGAAAAACTCGGGCAGTCGATTTAAAAGTGATCTTGTGAGCACATTTATTCATTAGTACCATGTTGGTTCAATGGATGTCGTTGCATTTATCTTAAGAAATGACGATCATTGCTTCTTGAACACCTTAAATTCATATATCTTTTGATTCTTAATCACAAGCACGGATTGTAATGAAACAAAAACTAATACCTTCTCTAAGTTACGCACAATACTTGTGCATTGAAACTAACCACATCACTTTTGTAATTTTCACGTGATACATAAACAAACAAACATAGCCGAAGACTCACAGACTGCAGACAACAGACAAAAATTCTAAAAATAGTAGAAATGGGTTCTGTTTGTTATCCTTTAACAACCCCTTCTATTTTTTTTTTTCTAAATATTTTCAATGTACAGAAACGCCATGTCTATAGATTATTATATTATACATAATAATATATATATATAACGGCGCGTAATGATTTAATTGATTTATTGTAGCACTTTTTATTAGTGGCAATCGATTAATTTGAGTCTGTGGTTTACAATTTATTTTAGAGCGGCTTAAACCGAATGGGGTTGTGAATGTCATGGCGGCGGTGATGAGCGCTTGAAAGGCGACTGTCACCCAGTGCACATTCACAAATCCATTGGCTCTAAACGCGAAGTCTAATAATTATTGTAATTTGATTTTATAACTGTAATCTTTCATTATTTTGATTAAGTTTCATTGATATATTTGTAATTAAATTAAGTTATTTGCAAATATTATTTGTCACCCTGCACGTACACGCCCATGATGGAGGAGCAACCGACGGAAAGACAGCGACACGTAGTGTCTCAACTACTCGAAAATCCGATATATGTATAGATTTACCCAAAGTTGCAAGCATTATTTCTTGCCATCATTATAAAAAGTCTTTTATTTTGAGACACATAATGATAATAAACACTCTGAAGACTATAAATTAACAATAGAGAAGAAAAAACAAAGACATAAAAAGGATTCCATTAGGCTATTAAGCACAGTTATGTTATCAAGTGAGATGGTCTTATGGATTGATTTTTGACATCATAGGCGAATGCTCCCGGTGAGGCAGCGCCTTAAGAGGTCCTTGATTGCAATAACTACTCACCCCTCAGCTATAACTTCACCGCTGGTCATGAGTTGCGCGATCTTGATCATGGCAGCTTCCAGGTCTGAACGAAGTAAGTTCTCCCGCTGTAAACACTCTGCCATCGCTTCCTCCATGTTCTAGAATAAATAAAATTGCATCTTAATTAAACAAGTATTACTTAGGTGTAGTGGAACCACAAATGAATTGAAAGTAGAACATTACATTTATCAACGGGATGTGTCAAAAGTATGAGGAAAGGTGTCTTGGGCGAAGTACATCGCGACTTATTTTTACTGTTCAAAACAATAATAGGCTAAAATCCGTTAATTACCTTCCGATGCAGTTCACAGTTGTCGCAGTTCTGTTTGGATTCCAGATCGTTGACTAGCTCAGTGATCTGTATACTGGACTCCAGCATATTACTTGTGTCCGGGCGGATTCCTGTTTAAAAACACAAGAAAAAGGTTAGTAGAAGACTGCGTTTGGTTGGCTAAAAACAAAACCGTCAACCAGCAAACTACTTAACTGGAACACAGTACTGCGTTCCAGTTAAATAGTTTTAATATTGCCAGAATAACACCACAAACGGGCACCGCCTGCGTGTTTTCATGATTTCTAAAATTGACTTACTGGGAGCAAGCTTAGCAGATAAGTCGAGCAAAGAATGAGCTTCATGTCTCAGTCGTCGTAGAGAATTTTCTAACTCCGTCTTGATATCAGCGCTTAGATCCCGTTGTTGCTGTAAGAAGCTCACTAAGCCCTCCTGTATAACAAAACATATTGGTCATGATTAACAAGTATACAAACACACTAAACATTTCATTGTGGAGATGGTTCCATAGCAGACAAAGACGTGTTTCTTTGAAGTCTGAAGAAAGCAATCAAGGGTGGAATGTACTGTTCAACATTTAAGGCTTGTTTCTTTTTGTATTATCTTTTGAAATCATGAACTCACCTCATCCAAATCCGTAAGTATAACATTAAGATCAGGCGCAAAGTGAACATGTTTCCCGCTCCGAGACACGAGGCTCTGGTTCAGCTCGCCCGACAGGTTCGGAGTCGACGATCGGGACTCTTCTTCTAGTATAGTACTGGAAAAGAATAGAGAAATATTTCGCTGATATGTGTGATGGATGAGTGGCAAAGAGTTGTTCTTGTATAGATAAGTAACATATCGTACACATCGAAGACTAACAACATAATAAGACACTGTCAATTCATATAGAAAGTACATTTTTTTTTAGCATATTTCAATACATTTGGAAACCAGCATGCCTGGGAGATATTTCTCGACGGCATGTAAAGCCAAGACAGAGGCCCATGGGCGGCATAAAAACTGTGACAACAGGTTAGGCACTAACCACACGATAAAGAAACAAGAATACGTTTGGAACAAACGTCCAGTGTCCGAGACACCACAAAAGAGTTTATACGTTCGTTACGTTACAACTTGTATACGACTTAGAAAGGATTTGTAAGAGGTAATTTGCAATGTCCCTTAGACAGAATATTTTGGCTAAGTTTTGTCTGGTTAATTCTTCCTCAATTAAACTTAATTTCCTAATCTTAACGCCAGCACTTTCCAAGAAAACTGAAAGCATGTAAACGCTACAACATTTTTGTTTAATCCATTTCTTACCGCGACGCGCGACGGACCATGACAAGCTATATCTCGTGCATGTAACCCGTCACCTTTACGCGCCACCCACGTAAGTGCAGCAGGAACATAGAAAGGGCATCTGCGCTGGCGCTTCGCCAGGTACATATTGCGAGGAGAAATAGGAATACGCTTTCTATGTTGTCCCGATATGGGTATTGCAACGACAGAAATATAGCAGGTTTTACAAATCAGGGAGTTTATTTTTTTGAAAACGTTGCTCCACTCTAGGAAATTCTTCTGTATCGTGGGTCCGTTTACAAACATTTAAACACACATACACAATCACCCAGACCCGGAACAACCTCCTGTAGGCCATATAAATATTTTTCCGTGTGGGAATTGAAACCGCGACACGCAGCTGCTGCGCTGAGTGTCCAATCGCTCAGCCACTGCGCCAGCCGTGGCGTCAATTCTTCATGGTATGAGAATGTAAGGTAAATGTCACTTAAATAGAACCTTCTCGTAGGAGCTCGTGGCTAAATAATAACAGCCGCTCGGGTCGATCGTCAGGTTAGGCCGCGGTTGCCTGGGTCGGTTTGTGGATGGATGACCACCACTCGGTATGTAATTGGTGGTCATTACATACAGAGTTTCCTCGCAAGCATGTTAAGCCGTTGGTCCCGGCTGTCAATTTTAGATCTTTGACAGTCGTTACAGGTAGTCAGTGACCCAAAAGTCTGACAATCAGTCTAACCAAAGGGTGTATTACCCAGTACTAACTGGGTTATGGCGGTCAGATAGGCAGTCGCTCCATGTAGAATACTGGTGGTCAGCTGCATCCGGTTAGACTGGAAGCCGACCCCAACATAGTTGGGAAAAGGCTAGGCAGATGATAATGATGAAATAGAACCTTCTCGCAAAAGTCAGCTAAATCGGCAATTTTGTGCCACGAGTTCACACAAAAAGGGTGCTACCGTTTGGCTTTATTTGTTTGTAGCTTTGGAAGTTTACCGCGAGACCACAAAAATAGCCCTGAGATCTATGTTCCGCTAACCGCAGTGCTACTTCAAAATCACGCGTGTCCCATTGGGTTTAGCCATAAAGCTTGCAATTCTATTTATTACTCACGGAAATCATTGGTGACGTACTAATATAATATTTGATGGCTTCACTTTAATGACGGCTAGACATCCCTGTGTCGAAACATAAGTATGTGATACGAATCGAGTTTGTTAATCTATGACATAATTGTGTTGTACAAATCTTGTTCGCATCGAGACAAGTGTAATTACGGACGTAAGGGATACTTGGCTTGAGGCCAACGTATCTAGTGGCTATAAGCACTATATGTATGTGTAAGCAACTGTATTGCCAACAGGTGGACAGCTAGTAAGTAACATAGAACACGGGATAACCTAAATGGGGGAAATAGTGAATACGCTTGACCGTCTGATATTGTTTAAACAGCTTGATAAAAGCAGTTTATCGCTACGCTAAACAGCTGGTGATAATACTACCCCTCAGTTATTACAATGCCCGAAAGCCCAACGATTGATCGCGTGCCGAAGCAAACAATGATTTATTAAAACCCTGATAGAGCTCATAAAATCGATGAAAAAAGTCAATGAGTGATTTATGGCTTTATAGCGAGTAGTTTGTAGAATGTAGTTGACGTTCAAAAAGTGCTGATTTTTTGCCTTATTTGAATAAATGACTTCTGATTTGATTTGAGTGAAGTTATTCCAAAATTAAAATATTGTTGCACGTGAATTTCAAGTTGTAGTATGGTGTGGCAATATGCAAATTAGTACCAGTCAGTCATAAAATAAAAAACGATCCCTTAGTCATCGCAACACCTACCTAAAACTAAAAACAGAGGATGTTTAATAACGATCGACAGCAAAACATGATTAATATACAACGATTGCACCTACAAGAAATGCGTCACCCATTCAGACGAAATCCCACCCGCTTACAAATCGAAGTAATCCATCAATATTATTAGTGTGGCGCAAAAGTTTGGCGCGTTGCCAGTCAGACTCCAGGGGATATTAATTTTGCGAAGATCTTAACACCTAGTGATTATAAACACGAGCGGTTTTGTTAGGGTTCACTAGAACATTGTTCTAGAATATCGTTAAGGGGCTTTGTTACATTTGCGATGTACTAACGCGCTCACTGATGGTCGACCACGGAGGACGTTTCACAATTCGGTTGTATCTTTTTGTGTTTGTTACCTCATATCTTCGTCATTTATGAACGGATTTGAAAAATTTCCTCAAAATTGGTTCAGTAGTTTGGTTTTTAAATCCAAATAGCTGGAAAATATATGTCATCCAAGTAAAAGAAATTGATACTTGACAAGGATCTGTGTGTGACACGATAACTAAAAAGTGTAAAATAAAAACTTTTTTGCAAAAAAGTTTTCATACATATTCTCTGAGTAATAAGGTTGTAAAATGGTACGCCATCAGTGAGCGTACTCGTACAATGTGTACTCTATCTTTCCCAGTGGAGGATAGTTTTATTTGAGTGAGAAATGCCCGAAAATGCCAGAATATTTAAACAACTCCTATTAAATGCATAATACCCTGTTAGTTGGCATAAATGTTAGATATAGCTGGACTCGAAATGAACATTAAGATCTTTAATTGCCATCTTACGAAAGTGTCAACCCTATCCATATACCGTGGGAGAGCGTCACACAAGCTCTCACGTTAGCACCGAGGCTACCATTAAATCGCAGCTTCCGCCAGTACACTCAACACCGTCCTCCGTATATACAGATTTACGCTAATTTCTCTTAATCACCGCATTACTCTTTGTTGTTGGCAATTAGATGTACTGTTTCAATGCTTGTATATTGTAGATTCTAAGTAGAGGGAATAAGATTGCAGAAATGTCTTCCGGGTTGAGTGAGAGGACCACCTGATCGTTTGTTAGTGGCGCTAAGGGATTACCGATTTGGCTGCAGTAATCACACACTAAATTTCTGATAAAAGTACAAAGCTTTTTAGAATGTGCAGAATAATACAATCTTTTTAACTTACTTCTTTACTTTGTCGTATGCTGGGAATTACATAAAAACCTCTGAAGAAATTCTTCTTAATTTAATATATTTCGGACTTATAAGAGCATCTATAAAGACCTTTGTCAATTTATCCCAAATCATATCAACACATGCCGCGTGATTGTCGGCGTAAATTACACAATTTGAGCAAAAGATCTGCAGCTACCTAATATTTTTCCAAAATACATCACAAACCTTCACTAAGATTAACTCCATAAAAAGTGACGTCAATCCCAAAGCCGCCATAAATCCGTACATCGAACGGATCCAATATCTTTTATTTATCTCTCTCCCTCACTATGAGTAATATTCTCAGTAACCCAGCAGCTGAACTAAATTCATCACATACAATGCTGATAGATCAAAGCTTAGAGCGACAAAACGAAGCGCACACGCTGCCGAGCGAAGCAGTTTTGTTGTGTCAATGGCGCACCTCGCTTGAAGACGGCGACTTAGTTGCGCTCGTCTTATTTATTCGTAAATAGATCATCGCTGTATCGTGTTTGTGTAAAGTGTTGTTTACTACAGTCAATTTGGTATGACAGACCTCACTAATATCGATTTTTTTAGTTTTTTGCATGTCATTTTATTGCGGAGTACTGAAACGATGAAAGTACTCAATATATTTCATCAATTTCACAATGTGAAGCAAGGAGACGGTGCTACAAAGACATGATCATTGTGGACAGTTTCGGGCACAGCTAAGTAGGAGAGAGGAAGAGGGCTTATAAGTGGCTCTACAAAACAAACGCGGTGCGGTTGATGTCTTGTACATAATATGCCATTGCAGTAAATCTACAGGAAAATCCGTGTCGTAAGCAAGTTGCTTTCTGCCACGCTTTTTACAAAGTATGTAGTAGTGCACTCACTCATGATCTCCTGGTATGAGTCTGCCCAGTAGCTGCGCTAGTACGGTGCGGTTGAGCTCGTCCTCTGCGCTTGCACAGTACGCCACTAGTTGTCCCACCACGCGATGCAGGCTAACTGCCACGCGTTTTAGGTCATCCCTGAAAATGTTTAATTTAGCATGATACAAATATCATTATTCAGTCTATTGCCCGGACACAAACCTGCTTCAAGCATGGTCACATTCGCATACATAATTAAAGCTGGACTTCTTTAACAAGGACTGGCCCTTGGCAGATCTAGTCTGAGAGGTGGTAGGAGAGTAGAGAGGCTAGAGAAAATAATCTGGAAATTGACGAAGTAAGAAGAACAAAGACCGAAGAACGAATACAGTTGACCGCGATATTGTTTTTATCTTTTCTACGAAATCTGCCAAATGTAAGTTCAAGCTATAAAGGATTCCTAACAAGGTGTTTCTAAGTGCCCTTAAGAGGCATTTATCACAAACATTGTGGGTAATAAATTGTTCACGTGTCAGTTTGACTGTTTGTTTGTAGCAAACGGCTGCAACGTTTTGATGAGCGGGGCAACGTGACGCAACCCGGAACAACACATGTTACACTTTAACCCAGTATCGAATCCTGTTCCCAGGCGTATTGAAGTTCTTCTTAATACCTCAAATAAACACATAAAGAGTGTGAAGATATGTATTTTTGAACGTATATTGTTAGTGTTATTTTGAGGTCCGCTCTTGTAATCGGCAACAGAAAAGTGAACTACATCAGTTGTGCTTGCACTTTTAGATCATGAAGTAAATCTCAATACCTTTATAAAATACACTTATAAAAACAGAGAGATTCATTAAATCCTTGTCTGATAGAGGAAGTACCCCATTGGCACCCCGGCCCCTGACCTATTGTCGAATTATTCAATTTAATAAATTAATGACAGACTATTTTATTCCCACATACTACTCATACATACCACGACAGCATCCGAAAATTTTGTAAAATAATAATTGAGCACAATTCTCCCAGCCAATATCGCTATTGAATGTTAATTTTAAGATTGTACTGAATGTTGTGATATTTTTATAATTTAATTTTAATTTTCTGCTTTAATTTATTGATTTTATTGTCTATTAACTGTTTTTTATTGTTTATTAATCTGTTTTTATATACCTATTATCTGATGAATTTATTGCTACAATTGTTAATTAATGTAATTGATTTTTAGGTTACTTAATGTTATTAATTTATTTTAAACGTAAATTATTAAAATTTTATGAAATTGAATCATCAATTTTCTACAAAAACCATAAATGGTGCATGTTGTGTTAGCCTGTAAGTGATTGTTGCACTTGTAAAAGTATAAATAAGTTATTGATTGTAAATGTTTAGTGTAAACAATTGTTGGCTAACCGAAACAAATAAATAAATAAATAAATAAATACATAATAAACATGCTTAAATGTATGTTTGGGGCCCTTATAACGGCCCAAGCGAATTATATAAATCGCTTAGCCTTGTCTAGGCTACGTTACCTCTCCACTCTCCAGGACAACCAGACTGTAACTGAATGAGGTCAATCAATAGATTATGATATGATTAAAATACAATCAATCATAAACTCACCATAACTCTAACGTGAGATTTTAATACAATATAACATCACGCCTGTATTTTAGCTAGAGGTGTGAAATTTTACGACAGCTTACATTGTACCGGTGTATAGGTTTTTCAGAAACTTGAGGTCGAAGTGTGAGTATGTTAAGACAAGGCTATTTCCTCACCTTTCTCTGGTGACCTCCTCCAGTTGCCTGTTCTGGTCGAAGCTGATGTTTCTTCTCGCCTTCCACTTGTCCTCGCCGACGGATAACTCGTCGCGAAGACTTGAACACTGTTGACAAAATATATTCATATCAGTAACACGAAATATACGAAGAAGATGGATTGAAGGCAGATGGTCTGAATTTGAAACTTATTCAAACTGAACATTTTTAAAATGATACATCATGCGTTCAATGTATAAGCTTTATCCTGCATGTAAGCAATGGTCCTGAAAAAAACTTTCAAGTATGCTTTCTTTCTGTCTTCAAACATTGTTTGTGATTATAAACACGCTGCTGCCCTGCAACCACCTATTGAAAAGTGAGGTTAGATTTCGGCATCTTCATCATTATCTTCCTGTCCTTGTCCCATGTTACTTGGGGTCGATAAAAATATAAAATTATATATAAATACTTTAAGTACTTATTGACGAGCCATTAGTAAATAATTTTCGAATCTTTATAGAGTTTTGGTTTAAACAATCACAACTTGAACATTTTACATAAAACATACCATAAACTTTCTCAAAATCACCATGATGATGTCACATCACATTGTCAACTGCACAAACACCATGTCCTATGTCTTTAGTTCATTGAATAATAACTTTATTTGTAACACTTTTACCGTACAACTTGTTAATTCACACATTATTATGCACTTTGTTCGTAAGTCTTATCATTTAGTGTCAATCTAAATTTTACTGGAAATTGGTCAACTTACGTCTGAAAATTGTGGAGCACAATAAATAATTAGAAGGATATCGAATGTGGAAGATGTCTATAGGTGCAATTCTAAGGAAATTGCTTCCGGAGCGCCTCTATTTGTATGAAAAACACTGATACGAGCTGAATATAATTAAAAACAGGTTTCATTGAACATCCTTTCATTAACGTTTAGGGTTAATGTCATCGTATGTTAATTCTTTTTTATTACACCGTCATGTTTTTCGTCAATGTCTGATAAAGCGGGTAGATTGTCTACGGCTTATTTCATTATTATTGACGAAACTAAAAACATGTAAAGAGCTTTAAGTTTCGAAAGTTTTCATAGTTTGTTTGTGGTATGTTAATAGCACTGAAAAACGTTGAAAGTCTGAAAGATACTTCAGCCGATTGTGTTCAATATTTATACGATAAAATCGACTTTCAAACAGATTCAATATTCAAAATTCCATGCGTCAATATCGAACATAAACTGCGAATCTTTACGTCGATACCTACCTCTGAGTTAAGTAAATAACAAAATAAACTCAACATTTCTCTCACATATTGGTACAGTACAGACTTTGTTTAAAATCACTTAAAAACGACAGAATTAGATCAGCAAGGCTGAAATTGGGTGTCGACCTCAATAGAAATAAAATTTATTACATCTTTACGTCATACAACGCATTTAAAACTAAGAAATAAATAGCACTTACATCGATTGACACGAGTAGGTTAAACATTCACACAAAAATATAATACTACCCTCACAAAATGAATCCAGCTGCGTACAAAAATAACGCAATGAAAAAAGATAGCCATGTGTGGGCAAACGGATGCACGTGTGCAATACAACACGTCAACACCTTTATAGTAAGGACAATAAGGTTTATTTCAGTGTGTTATTATTATAAAGCAGAACAAGTGATGATGCTAAGTTGCAGTGTTTGCTTATTGTTACCGATTGATAATGAAAGGAGAATAAACGAGGGAATTTGTTTTAACTTTATGTTAGAACGTGATCATTAAATGTTTAAATAAACGGTAATTGAATCTTATGAGGTGTTAACAGCTGCAAACAGTAAGACAATGTGTGTCAGTTGGGAAGTTAATTAGTAATTAAAACACGTGTTTTACCATTCTAATCGATACGAGTGTTAGGCTGCCTTTCCACTGAAGCGGAGCGAGGCTGCGGAGCGGAGAAACGGAGAAATATTAACCAATAGGATTGCATAAAATCTCCGCTCCGCTCCCCTATTGGTTAATATTTCTCCGTTTCTCCGCTCCGCAGCCTCGCTCCGCTTCAGTGGACAGGCAGCCTAAAGCTAACTTCGTAAATCAGCATTTGACGCCTGTTAATTACTGTACGGGTTGTAAAATTGTCTATTTCCCTCGAAGTTGTAGGAACCTACAAGTTTACATGGCCACTTTAATTTAACGTTGACCACAATAACTATATTAGTGGCTGGCCAAGATAATCCACGGTTAAAAGCTAAATTAAAATCATGAGACACAAATGACTCCTTATTTAGCCATAATAGGTTTAATTTTAAAAACGTTCCTTAGAAAAAAATCATTGAAACGTTAAATACAAAAAATAATGGTCGAGCATGCGTTACTGATTAGGACTACACAACATAACATCACGCGTGTAATCCCCGAAGGGTTAGGCAGAGGTGTATCTAATAGTACACCCACATTTAGCCAGTTATGTTTTAAGCGTACTCTGATCTAATAGAGGGCGAGCCTACTGCAATCAACCTGGTTAAAATCCCGACTCCGTGGCTGCTACTGAGAAATGGAAAAACCCAATAACACTGCCCGGCCCGGGAATCGAACCCAGGACCTCATGCTGAGCAATCGCGCTTGCGACTACTCCACCAACGTGGCAGTTTCTTAAAAGCACGTCCATAAATGAGGAGGTCCCCAGATTTCTACATTCATAATTGAACATCCACGTGCGAAGTTTCAACAACGAGTAATAACACACATTACTTTATCCCCAGACATCTGGTACCCTATCACATCTAATTCAAGTACGGGATATTAAAACGCCACCATCTGGCGACACAAGGGGTTCATTAAAATGTCAAGTTCAATGCTCCTCGTTAATATAATTTTCTGATACTACGATGTAAACATTGCGCTTCAAGTGGCACTAGTGACCGTCAATGGTAGTCGATGGCAGTCAATGGCCCATCGCATACGAGGGATTGATTGTATTAATATTTTATGTTTACGATGCGTTTAATGGGGCGAGAGAGAGATGCTATTGTGTTTAGCATAGGGGAAATTGAATTTTGGAGTCTTCAGGATTTAAAATGCAGTGGCAGTTTTTGTTTGGTTGGTATTGTTGAATAAATTAGGGAACCCGCATCAAAAGCTCACATGCCAAGCTTGATCAATGAAACATGAAACCACACATACTTAGCCTATCGTGACCTACGAAGCTCCTCAATAGTAACTTGTTACAAACTCACTGCAGCAACGAGTAGCTAGCTACAATGTCAAAGCACTATAGTATTACAATGGCAGTCCGTAGATGCGACGCGACTTTGTAATTATAATTTGTGCCTTATTCAAGCTATTCCTAAAAACTCCGAAACTCGAAGCTTCTAAGTCCTACAGCCCCAATTTTTTGACTCGTTCACACAACAAAAATATCATAACTGAAGAAAATAGACAAGCCGCAGAGTGGATAAACTAATTTTATTAAGATGAGTGAGTGACACATTCATGGGTTTCTGGATTAAAATTTAATACCCAGCGCTGAGATTTACGACTTTCGTGCGATGACAAGCCGCTCACAGACATGGAGCGTCTCTCCAAGATTATGACAACAGACCAATCACCTCTACGGATCTAACAGGATAAACAGGGAATTGGCAAGTCATTCCTCTCGATGAATGCATACTTCTAATAATATTCTTGAAAAACAAAGGTGTGAATGAGCAGTTGATCACTCAGAATGATGTTCCTCCTACACCAAACTTAGAAGTTCGGAGTCGGAAATGTCCGGCTTTTTGGCGGAGTCTGCAAAAGACCTTGTGATTTGTCCGAATTTTTCGTTTTTTAAATTAAAAAAAGAGAAATGAGAACTCAAAACAAGAAAGATGCATGTTGATGTGCATACATTTTTTCAACAGTACAGGTTTTATTCTCAGGACTTGATAACCCTGGGTGTACTGTACTAGTATTTGCAAGCCTAAATAGCTGTAAACACTTCGTAAAGTGTGTCGATAGAACAGATGCTTAGTTCCCATTTGGTACGAATACAACGTTCAGACCAAAACAAAAATAGGACGAAACACAAGGGGAATATGTATTTTAAAATAACTAAGTGTAGACAGCTTGAAATGGGGACAAATTCTAGGATAAACAAATATTCAGCATACTTGAATAGGGGTACCGGATTCGAATAGTTTTAAAGATGTAAACATTCTTTCAGTGACCTATTTTTTAATATTCAAGTAAAGCTTTCTTTGAGTAAAAGCTTTCTTTGTTGATATTAGGTCTGTGGCTATCTGTTTACACGAACAAGTTTCAGAAAGTGATTAGATTCGATAAGTTTTCGATTAATATCGATCATATTAAAACTGTTTATCACTTCGCTTTGCTTCGCTTGAAACTGAAAATATTCAAATATTTTCAGTTTCAGGCGGTTTCAGTTTCTGAAAATAATTAATTCAAAGTTTTCATCAATGTTTCACAATAGACCTCAATAGATCCATAAAATCATGAGTTAAATTAAATACGCGCGAATGAACATAATCCTATTTATTACAAGTTTTATCCTAATTTCCTTATTTACATACTAGAATGAAACAATTCCACACATAAACCACGGACCGATAAAGCCGTTACACATAGATTCTATTTACAGCAGTTGCATACGTTTCCTCCAACGAGTTCTAAGAAAACTGACTGCACCCCAAATAAATAAATCACGTTTGCTCTAATCATTTGAATGCACAAATTAAAAACCGTCACAGTATAACGGCCAATTCAACATTACATCTCTCATGTCTAAAACAGCACTATATTCAGAGTAAAATCAACCTTAACACGTCACAGTAAGGTTTTTATTTGCATGTGCGTTATTTTCGCGCGTAAATGACGTCATATGCGGCGCGTACGCAAGACACGTCCGTCGCGGGAAGCGTTTGACGCTGCACTGAACTGAAAGGCTGAAAGCATTTGTTTGTTTGTTTATAATTTTGCTTGTGTTTGTTTAATGGCCCCGAGATTTAGATTTTACGGTTGATTGAGCTGTAAAACTGTCGATATTTATCTATTAGCGCGATTTGTGAGGTATTACTGTATTCTGGAATTGATATTTTTAATGTAGGGATGAAGTTGGGAGCTATACCTACAGAGTGCAAATGAATTGCAATTATTATTGGTAACCAGGATGATTATAAATTTATAATCAATAATATGTCTACACGACAACCTATTGGAAATGCTTAGTAAAAGGGAAGCTGTCGTCAACTTTTGCCACTTAAGCTCTATACGACCCTGTTAAGCATCCTTACGAAAAAAAAGGGAAACAAAGCCGCTCTTCGATGAACCACTGGATATGAAATTCAGTAAAAAAAAGTCCAGTCAATTATTTAATTTTATAGTTTCGAGACAAAAACTTGGGAAATCCCAAGGCTACTGGAAGTCCTACCTACTTAGAATCTAAGCTACCACATGTTATGAAGGCTTTGGTAAGTACCCGAACATGATATCCATGAGATCAATTCGTATCAAAGGTTGGATTTACAGAAACCATAAACGGCTTCAGCTGCCAATCTTGATTCATTCAATAAGGATCAACAAGCGTAACATCGTATTACAGAACAAGTCTTTGATCATATGGATGAAAAGTAAATCAACACTATAAAACGATATGAATTGTCTATAAACTTTGAAGAAAAATATTGACGATAAATAATTCATAAAACTATGAAATCAGGGCGAGTTTCATAATCGTGCCAGCTAGTCAAAGTTGACTGTTTAGCGTAAAAGGAATAAAACTTCTAAAACAAAACAATATTTGAATGAACATTTAATACTTGAAGAAGATAATACAAATCTTAGCAGTAAGAATGAATTAAACTTATTAATGGATCAAGATATTAACCCCTTTTCTACAGACATTACAGCGTCTGTCCCTGCTATTACTGTTAATATGATTAACAAAACAATTGTAGGACATTGTCCTACGCTCCAATTCAAATTCATCTGCTTCAACGGTCAACCTGTCTACAATTCAAATCTCAACGGTCACCAACGAATCTCTTAGAACTCAAGCTACGCTACAGACTTTATTAGTACCAATTATGTCTAAAATTAAGAAAAAAGTCCGTATGAAGGCCGGATGTCACCAATTTATTTTTAGATCATCTGCCGTTTTATAGCGACGGGATAAGGGCGGGAGTTCGCCGTGGGACAAGCTTGCGGTGTGGTCTTGGTCTTTTATTTTTTGCTAATCTTGGAAAGAAAGGGGTGATTTCAGATGCTCTTGGTATTTTCTTCAGATATTTAAGACGTTTAGGTTTCAGACATTGAATGTTGATGGCACGTTCTAGGTCCAAGTTTGCATTGTTGCGGAACAAGGAAAAAAAATGACTGTGAGAAAAAAAATTACATAATCATGGTTATACAAGAAACCAAAGGTAATTTCAGGACAGAAACTTTATTGGCCACAAGAACCTTTCCCATGAGGCTGAGCTAGGAGGTATAATCTATATTACGTTTAAATCTGGTATCTATGCCATAAAACTATATTGGGACACATCAAGTAAACAAGCAGTTTCCATGAACGATACAAAACTTTATGGTACACAAATATGAAATGTGGAACTTTATCAAAGGCAGTTGGTAAAGGGCACAGTATCTTCCGTGATACTGGGTGGTAGATCCATGCCGTATGAACGTTAATGTAGTGTTTATACTATGTAACTTGTGATGTTTGACGTTATTCGGAAATCTGTGAAGTTTTTTATGAGGAGTTTCCTTTACCCTTTAAACATCATGTGCGTATATTCGTTAGTTAGGAAAGTTAGGAAGACGAGCAAGCATTTTATGGAAACTAGAAGTCTGAATCAGCCGGGGTTCTGCAATCTGGGTCATATAGACCTAGTGCCTATGATATTGCAACATCTGTCAACCCTCAATTTACTAAGGTGACTCGAGGGTGACTCATAAAGTGTACCTATATATTTTTTACATCACTGGACTGATTCACATATTACTGAGACATTTTTATTAAAAGTGGAAAACCACAATCGTTCACACAGTAGATATAAAATACTGTGATCATACAAACCCACTGTGGTACAATACTCCTCAATATTAAACACTTTATGGTCATGTTATTTAAACAATATATATTACTCAACTCAACTGAGTATTGGAAAGACGAAACATTTTCAAATGGATAATTGTTTCTGGTCATAAATTCTTCTGTCCAAGAACACCATGGGAAAAGACTTAATTACTTAATGGTAGATATAGGATATGATCGGACAATGAACTGGGGATACCCGTCCAAGTCACTTATCATATGAATGATGATGATGTTTTTACTACGCTAGCAGCAGCCTTTTATGCCTATTTCGAATTTATTTTGAGACCTTTGGTAGACTGTCGCCATCTGTACTACGCTAGAGACCAGTTATACTTTAAAGATATTTTACACATTTAGTTGATTAAATACTAGTACCTATTACCACTTCTCCAAGCGCTAAAACTACTAGTGCCCTTGTACCTATACACCGATTCCAATCCGTAGGTTCGATTCGAATGCATCGTATTGTAAATTACATGGAACTATAGCAGGCTTATCTGTCGTGCGTTACACCTTTGATATTTCTCTTAGTGCGCATTCCACGTATGTACGTTTCATGAACCAGCATGATATGCAGATTACGTATCCTAAACTTTGATTTAATTACTACATTAACGACAGCCATCCACTTTCAAGAACATATACAATTTCCGCATCGCCAGACATGCTGTAATGGATTCCTTGATAAAATCTATTTAGAAATTAGCACACGTAACGATTAAAACATTCCTACTTTTAATAGGACAGTAGTGATAACGCGGGAGAGAATCTCGGGGATTAAAAGGTCAGTTAGCCGGTTCGAGAGCACTCTAGGTTGCGAGAACGTTTATATTTGCATCTTTATCTCAAGTGTAAGAAACATTAGCGAACGTGGCGCGCACATTATGGACTTCTGAAGGGCTTGTCTGTGGTATTAGGACGTTGCAGAGGAATGGTATGTGGAAATGGTTTAAATATCAGCCAGAGTTATGTAAGTTACTGAAGTTCCATTACAATATTTTTGATAGGAAATCGGACGGTACTCGACGTGCATTTTGTGATATCAAATTCTGAAATTACGACTTTTCCATCGGTTTATAAGAGTAAAAGAAGAAAGAGAGATGTTTGCGCACAAACTTGTGTAATATCTCCTGGGTACTAATCTCCGCTGAGATTGGCCGTGAACGAAATTGGGACGTGCGGATATTATATGTCTATCAAATTGCAAAATTCAGCAAGCTGCAATGAGCCTTTTAGTTTGACTGGATCAGTCTTCGTAATAAGGACCGGGCGTAAATCTCTTAATGTAGGTTGTAAGTTTCATCTCATTGGACACTTGCAAGCAGTACCTAAGTCAACGTCAGTGAGCACAGTCTCATTGAGTCACTCAGTGTCAAATCTCGGGCTCTGGTTTAGGCAACTCTGAGAACGTGCTTTAAGTTAGTATAAACGTAAACTAGAATGCTGTAAAATTTATGAGAATTCGTGATGGCCCAGTAGTCAAGACACTCTTGTACGAGGTTTTGGGATTAAATTCAGGCAAGTAATGTGACTTTTTCAATTCATAACTTGTACTTTAAGTTTATCTTGGTCTTCACTGCTTGTGCCTTCTCCGTATGAGAATATACTTTTGACCTGGATTGTAACAGTAATAAGCTGGTATTATTAGTATTCTCGAGTAGTTCACGGTCAAGCATAAAAAACCTCCTAGATTGTCGATTTTAGATTCTAAGCGCGTCAAATGACAATAGGACACGTGATGCTATGCGTTAAATTATTCTAATACGCAATTTTGACATTGAGTTGTGGTCAAAATATTATTTTGTTGTACCATATAATTGGCGTACTCTCAAAGTATTGTATCGATGTATGTCCTTAGTCGGATTTTGACACTAGACTTAAGTTAACAAAAAGCTTTTTGAATTTTCTTTATTTTGATTTTGAAATTTCTATGGGACCAATCGAGAAGTAAATCCATTCAGATAAAAGAAGAATTTTTCAAATCGGTTCATAAATGACGGAGATATGAGGTAACAAACACAAAAAAAAAACAAAAAAACATACAACCGAATTGAGAACCTCCTCCTTTTTTTGAAGTCTGTTAAAAAACCGTGTCATGTGGAAAGCAAATAAAAACATTACTATCGCTCCCCGGTTGAACTACCTACATAGTAAAGTAGTTGGCAAGTTAGTGTCATCGACCGATGACCGCATGATAAGAACTTGACTCTATGTATATTTGCAAAAAAATACTTAGCTTTCCTGATTTGTTGTCGTGTGCCTGAACGATAAATAAATAAACATTTCAAGAGTTTTATATGTACGCCTACTGCCTTTTGACTGCCTTTTTACACTACTGCTGAGTATGAGGTCCTGGGTTCGATTGCCAGGCCGGGCAAAGTGTTATTGGGTTTTACCAACAGCAATCTCTCAGCAGCAGCCTGCAGTCAGAATTTGTGCCCGGTTTTCGGTAATAAGCTCTCCTCCCAGGCGAAACCTGAACTGGCGAAATGTAGACGTGTACTACTGAAAACCTTAGCCGTATTCCTGACGGATTATCCATCAGGTATTGCAGGCGTTGTAGGCGTGTTAGGTATAATTTTTGCCCAAGTTCTAGACAACATGCTCATAACCGACAGAAATCTTTATCGGGAAAACTTCATTTCAAAATAATTGCGGAACTTAAAACGTCAATACATCACTAATCTCCCGATCATTGAGGTTCACCATAGTTCCTCTTACTCCATATGGAGAGGACCACCAATTAGTGGCAAAGGGAAGCCGACCCCGGACGCGCATGTTATGCTTGCACTGACCATAGCATCCGGTAATATAACACCGATAACTCATTAATTTCATGTAATTATGTAGGTCAACGGACGATTTCAGACCAACTATGGCTTAATAGGCAATGTGGTTTAAACGTTATAGTTTATTTGGGAAATGTGATCGCCACCCTTTTTACATGGTACTTGCACAAAACTGGGGAATGGGCGTATGACAAGTGTACTTCTGCCGAACCCTTCGGAGATTACAGGCGTGATGTTCAGTTATGTTTTTTTTTTTATTCTATCATAATTTTTCTATCGCAGCCGGTAAAACCCAGATGGGTTTTTGGCCGGTACATGGCGATAGGCTCCCACGCTATTACTTACTAAGGACTTAAACAGAACTGGAGAAACAAGAGAGTTACTATAAACCCCTGACCTTTTCAGTGTAAACAGGGGCGGCCATAAAGAAAAAAACTAGTAAAAATGTTTGATTGTGCCAAATTTGTAGCAAGTTGGAAAAGCTTGCTCAGTAATACAATTACTAAAGAAACCAAATTACATTTACATAATAATGCCAATAAATTAGCCAGACAAATACGCCAAACGGAAACAATCCGATCTTACAAGAAACGAATTTTAACTACCACTAACAAGACGTCTACACTCAACCTAATTTCCAGCTCATACCTCATAGAATAAGATCGATATTTCTTTGATAGTGTGGTCTCTCAGATGCACTAGTTACGAGTTGTAGAAGGGTTATGACGCCCGTTTAGTGCAGTGTTTATGTGAGACGAGTAATGCCGCATTCCTGACGATTTTGTTCTACTAAAATAAGAGGAAATCGAGATTTATCGTCTGAAAACGCCCGAAAAAAGGTTTAACGTTGTGTCTTATGGGTAAAGCCACCTGCAGTTAGTAAGGGGAATTACAATACGAAGTTCTACTTTGACTTTCGACTTGCACTTTTGAACGACTCATAGAAGCGTGAAGATTGCCACAAGCATATACCCAGCAGTGGATGAAGTTGGCTATGGATGATGAGAATGATGAGTTGTTATTGAACTGTATTTGACCTGAAACAAGTCTGGTTTTTCTATTTTTCAAGATGTGCGATTCTTAAGACAGTTTGAGACTTATACAGCAAAATTACAACAAATACGATTAAGTTACGCAATCAGTGTGCTCATTCAATAAACGCAATGGATGGACTGTGTGAAAGATGATATAACTAGAAAGGGGGCTACTGAGTTGTCGAGTAATGGAGAAGTGTGGATGAAGATATGCTGCGCCGACCCCAAATATATCGGGACAAGGGTAGGAATAGGAGGACGGAATGATGATCACAATCATCACACCATACTTGACATGAAAACATTTTCAGATTGGCACAAACAAGAGGAAGACGTCTTCTTAAAGCCATCATAAAATCTGACGTCAATATAATGCAATCTCACGTGACATTTGATTGGACGGCGCGGGCGCTAGTAAATAAATGTTAAATTTAAAATTAGAACGCGGTTCAGTCAACTCGGTGCATCGCTCCCAATTCATCAGCACAATGCAACTAGGACTACGGTTTTGACAAATAATTAGGGATTGATGGGACGGGACGGGTGTCCGTCTGCGTTCAGTTTAACTTGATATGGGGGAAACGTAAGTACGGCTTGGCCCTTTGATTTCTTAGTTGAGAACTTGAGACAGATGACATTTCTCTTCTATCCCAAAGGGTACCTACTTTTTATAGAGCAATAGCTGGTTTTCCATTTAGTAAATAAGCTTTCACTTTCCAATATTCCAGTATTGCTGTACACCTTCTAGGTAGTCTTTTCTCATTTGTCTTTTGTAATTTTTCTACAGATTTTTGTTTTAACGGTGTTGATATCGTCATTTTGATGAGATAAACTTAAAGAAGTATGAGACAGAGGAAAGTTTCTAATCCTTCAATGAAAAGAGGGGATCCTCCGACCGAAGACGAGTGTTCTGTCTGGTGGGCTAGTACCGGACGGTTTTCTTTAGCAAGAACGTGTGCTTTACTTTAACACCAACTATTACAATTATATTAGAACACATTACAGATAGCGGGGAATGCTAATTAGTATATGGGTTATTGTGCCGCTGCACACGAGGCTAGTAATCTCTCACTATTTCTGTGCTGTGCACTACCGCAATCTTTAGCCTACGCATAGTGTATTATACGTACACAGTTTAAATACAGTTTCTAACAGAAACCCGCGATCATTAATTTGGACAAATTCTGCCTTTGAAGAACAAACAGCGGTCAACAGAATATAACGCGCCCACTGCTGGCACACAGGCCTCGCCTCTACGAGAAGGAGTGGGCTGTCATCCACCACGCAGTGCTGGCTGGTAGATGTCACATGTATTCGAATTTTTAGGCCAGTTACTTAACGATGTTTTGTTCACCGTTTTGAGAGGATTGATGTTGTGAAATAAATTACACGAAGTAATTCGCCTGCCTGGATTCGAACCGAATCAGGACCAAAACAAGAAGAAAATGTGTGAGGCAAAAAGTATAACAGTGTGTATAACAATAAACGAATCTTTTGTTGTTTTGTTTGCATACACATCAGCCCGAATAACTAGACACATGATACTCCATTCTATCCACCTGACAAAACACCTAACTAGCATTTACGAGGACCACACAAAGATGTCAGCCTATTCTTAGCTTAACACGGTATTCTCACAATGAAACAAACGCAGACGCGCACGTTTACGTTACTTTAATTAACCGTTACCAGGAACACGACCAAAAAGTGAGTATTGTAGACCAAAACGTTGGCTCAGATTTACGAGTGACCAGTCATGGGAGGGGAATCCGAGGGTGGCTTGTATTTATAGAGCAAGTTGTCTAAGTGCATGGGAATTTATTGGTCGCGCAAGGGATTTAGAGATACGACGACTGAGAGCAAAAAGATTATAGAGAGTACTGATATTTATTAGTTGTTTGTTATTAGTTAAAATAATTGGACTTAGTCATACGCATATCTTTTGAAGATATGATTAAGAAATGGTCGTAGTTTCTTTGATGCTGGTGAGTTGAAAAATGGCGGTCGGTATGAGCGTGATGTATGTAAGTTATGTCAATAAAGATACGAGTTATTGTTTTTGTGATATGTAATGGACGAACTTTAACCTTATTGACACACGTGACTTTGGCAAAGCCGATACACCTTATCTGGGTGCTATAATGGTTTATAACTATTCTCTGACTGATTTCATGCTGAAGCCCCTATATGACTGGACCATTTTAGTATTTTTTGACAGGTAGGAAGTCTTCACGCTATTGGCAAGTAAAAAAGCTCTTCTTTCTAAAGCAGCAAAAAAAAAGGACAGGGCAATTTCGTAATTTAAACGTTTTCATAACGTAACATATCGACCAGTCGAGTGGCTACCGTCTGTCATTGCGGTAGGGCGACGTTGCCGATGCGGTGCGAGCTCGTCGCCTTCGGAAGAGCACCTTTATTGGCACATGATAACGTTTGCAAGTAGTACGTCGTCTCCTTGCAAAGAAAATACGAAAACCATTTTTTTCAACTCTGCAAAAGTCCTGTGCCGAGGTGCAACAATAATGGTCATATCAGTCTTGTTCCCGACAAAGGTCTCCAAGTGGGTCACAGGATAGTGCCCTACGTCTGTTTATAGCCGCGACATCGACAGGACAAGTGCAGCGTGCTGTCAATACAAAATGTCGTCCGTCTTACGACTCAATAAATTTGCAGTTTCTGACTGGGAGAATGTTCTCGTAAACCTGTGTCTGAGAATACTTGTGAGAAGAGACAGATGTTTTTTGTAGTAGAAACGAAAGCATAGAATCTGAAGAAAAGAAGATGTTGCCATAGATTTCGCATTTTGTTAATATTAAGAAGAAAGGTGCAGATGACCGCCCGTTTCCTAAATTTCTATTTATTTTCGCACGAGAAAGAACCACATACTACTAACTGTGCATAGCTTGTTGGCAAGAATTTTGAACGATAATGATATGGTTTAAATTTTCTTTGCAATAAATGACCAATTGCCAAATAAAGTGTCCTTGCAAAGTTCCAAAAGTTATTCGATCATTTTACTAAAACAAATTTCTTCACATTATTTTCACCCTTTCTGTAATGATTCTATGTCAAGCCGAGGCAAAATGAAAACATAGAAAACCTGAAACCACCATCATCACAAAAACAAAGATATCTGCTTACCTCCTTCTCTCCCTGCGACTTGACGGAGTCCCCATGTATCTTGTCTCTCAGGGCGACCAGCTCCAGTGGCCAGCTCGACACTTCCGCGTCGGGGTCCGACAGAAGCACCTGCCAACCAAGAGATGGGGTTAATAATTATAGTCCATCGGCATCCGTTTGGCTTTACGAAAATTGCTCATGATTTGGTAAAAAGTTTGACTCCCCTGAGTGGCTTATAGCAGGGTACATTGCCTCAAGTTCGCCTTACTTCATTTAGAATAATTATGAATTTACCAATAATGCTAAGCACGAACAGATTCTCAACCGCATTTAAGACCAGCTTTGCAATTATTCGCCCTTAGTTATCGTCGAGGTTCTTTCAAAGCATTTCTTCAACCGTTTGTGTACTGTACTGGTTTATTCTGTTAGCTTAAACATGAAGCTCTACCACTACACTTACAGCAGTTTCAAAATCAACTCATTTATTCAAATAAGGCTGATATCAGAACTATTCGAACGTCAATATTACATGAGACAGTCCCCCAAAGCACGCGCCCTTTCGCCACTTCCTAGTTGAAGTTTGGACAAGTTGCAAACTGGCGAACTACAAGTGTAATTATAGAAAGAATGCATCTCCCACAGTTGAAGCTTTAAATGAAGCACTAGTACAGACTGCACTTGCATCAAACGCATAAAACTCACAACACGAGAAAATAAAACTTCTGCCTAACAATACAAAAAACGTGAACTTACAAACAAGTCACCCATGTTTCCGAATTTCTGAAGAAATCACTTTCACACAATCACAAAAAAATTACTTAGAAAATATTCCAATACTCCCACAATCACTAGAGATGTGACTGCACTCGCATAAGGAAAATATATGACTGGTGCTGTGCCACTTTTGACCTCTTATCACTCAGATTGATATCCCAAACGGTACGTCTAAACAAAGGGACTTAATGATGTTTGTGAGTGATTAGTTAATTATATAATACCGTTCTAAAGATGAATTGTGATTATTGTTTTCTTTAGAAAAGAATGATATACAAAAGATCTTAATTGGAATGCTAAATACGGTCCTTCTCTTAATAATAAGATTGTTTGTTAGGGTGATTAAGACGTTCTGTTTATTGCCGTACACAAAACGTGCTTTTACTTGTACCAGACGTTTCGACTGCCAGACTTTTCGTTAGCCACGTTTACTTCTTTAGCGCATTTATTTTGATTATCTTTCGATAATAATTAATTCAGTTAATTATTTGTTCAGTTTTATTAATTCCGGAAGGGCAAAGAGTATTACGTAAACTTTTGTAGCACGTTTTTTCACGCCTTGTACGTTTCGACACAAAACATCACGCTTGTCTAATCTCCGAAGAGGAAGGTAGAAGTGTACATTTAGTACACCCACATTTCGCCACTATCTGACTAACATTATTACGGTTACGTTTTGGTTACATACAAACACGACTCATAAACAATTTTGTACATAAAATGGTAACCCATTATCTGTTATCGTTTGCCCAAATTACGTCACATTTATTCTGTATATGAATTTGCTATCTGAATTGACTAATGAGCACATTCCTATTATTTCTAATTAATCAAAACAAAATCCAACAATTTTAAAAACTATAAACAAACTTTCCCAGCAGATCATTGACCCAAATAGGGGAAACAAAAAAACTTCGTTCCCGAGACAGCGTGGAGTTTAAAAATGAGGTCAGAAGCGCGAAAAATGTCGTCTCTAGTCTGGAAACATGCCAGAGACGGATTGACAATATATGTAAATGGCGATGAACTGCAGACGATGACTGTACATGCGCGAATATATTTAGATGCCCTGAGCAATATTTTTTTTTGTTGTACTATTGTTTAAGATACTATTAAAATTGGTGTTGCTATGCAGTTTTGGTAAATGTGTTTATCTGTACTAATATTATAAAGCTAAAGAGTTTGTTTGTTTGGTTGAACACGCTAATCTCAGGGACTACTGGTTCGAATTGAAAAATTATTTTAGTGTTGGATAGCCCATTTATCGAGGAAGGCTTTAGGTATAAAACATCACGCTACGACAAATAGGAGCGGAGCATTAATCAAAAATGTTACGCAGACGATGTTGCGACGGTCAGCTAGTTTATTATACACGTGAAACTTGGAAGAGTTTACGGAACCTGTTGCGTGATTTGAGTGCAATACAGTGGCTATGCCAAGAAAAAAATATTGCTATGGAAACATCGTTGACCACGTGTTATTCGGTTGAGTACAAAATACGCGGTGAAAGGGACACCGACGCGAAAACGGTAACCACATACTCAGTACATGATTCTGAAACCCCCACATAGAAATCTTTCGTCAGTTATTGAAAAAAAAAAACTGCTGTTCCATACATTTTGACCATGTAAGTAGGTATTGCACTTTTGTAGGAAACAGCTGTTTTTGTTTTAATAACCGACGAACAATTTCTATGTTGGGGCGGTTCAGAATGATGTAGGTACTGAGTATATTATGGTTTCCGTTCTCGCGTCGGTGTCCCTTCCACCCCGTATTTTTTGAGCTAGCAGTTTGAGATCCGATCTTCATTTTGCAAGGCATTTTGAGAAAAACAAATTCATCTATTTCAAGATAATCAGCTGATAATCTTGCCCGTCAGTCACTCACGAGTTAGAACTGGACGATTAGAAAATGTCTGAGAGACAAGACGAGCCTACTAAACAAAGGCCGGCCCATCTATTCGCTGACCCTACAAAAGATTCTAGACAAGCATGTCAACAAAAACAATCAACAATCTGCTTTCTGCATTCCTAAAAGAAAAATACACAAACTTTATATTTATCCATCAGCTCCATGACTACGCGAAATAAATCAGTGAGAATTGGGTCAAGATGTCGGTAAAGTATTCAGAAGCCGTCACTCATCCTATAAACACCTTTCAGTTTCATGTAAGCATATAATGCTTTACGAAAACGGTTAATACGTGATTTGTAAATAATATTATGTATGATAATATGAGATATCTTGGGACGAAGAAACGATGACTCTTGGGGTTGACGTGTTTTTGAGTAGACACCATGAATCGGCAAGCATATAAGGTGGGACGATTTTCGGAGAATCGAGTACATTGGCGTGTGAATGGAGAGGCCTATGTCAAGAACTGGACTGCTGTAGGCTGGCTACAATTTGTTGCGTGCTATATTGTCTTATTTCAATCTTGTCCATGACTGAATTCACGAAATAGAGCAACGAATCGGATTTGAACCGACAACCTCTGGAATACCACTTAGGCGCCTTACTCGTCGGGCAAACAAGACAATGCTGGAATGGACGCGTGAATTGGCAAAGAAAAATATAGGACAGCGAAATAAGAGACGCCTTTGTAGTTTCAGAACTTATTGTGGAATATATATTTATCTTTATAGAAACTACATTGTACTTCGAGTAGCCATGTGGATTGCCAGCTAAGGCATAGGTGGTCAAATATGAATAAAACATCATCATCATTTACCGAGCTTTTTTTTTCAATTATGTTAGAGTTAAGCTAGCCGTTGGCTTCCAGTCTAACTGGATGCAGGTAAATACCAGTACTGAGTATCTCAGACTGTCTATCTGTGTTTGTGTAAGCATTGAATAAAAAATAGGTACTTGAGCCGGAAGGAAACATGGATACAACAGGTAAACAATACTGATAAACACATGGTTTGTTACCTATCTAATGTGAAAATGTGCTATATTCGACAAATAATATTTCGAAACCAAATCGGAATTTGCAAACTATGTATTTCGTCATTTGCATGCACACCTGTGAGCTCTTGGCAATGATATGTTAAAATTGATTCTGACATTGGTATAAACGTTACCTTAAATCAGTATCGATAAGTTTGAGGATTTAATCAATCTCTGAAAAAATAATATAGAAAATAACTTACGCGTCTCTTGTAAAATGGCAAATGATTGCGATCAGGCATTTCACATTATAACTAGTCCAAGTCGACACAAAACAAACTATCCTAAAGATTTATTAATATTTATAACTTCAGTGTTCCAAAATCACTATCTCACAGTCCCTAAATCACCAATGGAAGTCATTGTACTTCACAATAGTACACACAAGCAAAAACTTTAAAAATTTAATCACGGAAAGGTAAGGTCCACATTTTCACTTGGAAAACGGGGGAGGAAACTGCTAGTTTATGGTTTTTTTTAGAGTGTAGTAGTGAATGAAGCGTGTTCCCGCCAACTGCGGGAAGAGCCTTGCTCTATTTGAGCAAGCATAGACCACGCTGGTGCGTCGGCCGCGTATTTATTAATGGTGTACAGAGATGGCACCAGGCCAATGGTTGGCCAGCGGGCAGAGGGCAGCTTCTGTACGTACTACGGATTACTACGGGAGAGTTGAAGTATTATATAAATTTTATCGATATCTGGGAGATGATACATGAACACAAAAAATGTAGTTGATATTTAAAAGGTAATCTAAGTCCAAGGCAAATTGTTAACTCCGTATGTAAAACAAGATAATTTTAATGTTTTATTAAAACTGTCTTACAATACCGAAAGGAAATTATACTCCTATATGCAAAATCATTTCTATTTATAGTGTTTTGCTTAAAGAAAAGGTTCTCTTACAAAATATAATCCTTCACAATAATAAACACCAACACCAATCGGAAAGCGTGTTAACAGTAACCCAAATAAATCAGTGCAAAAAAGCTCCGAGAAGAGTACATAAAAATAATCACCCGAATTACTTCTAAGAAATCTTTTAGCCATTAAACGCAAGATATAGGTTAAGTGAATCAACGCGAACTACTTATTCTAGTTGGTATAAAGACCGTGGTTTAGACTCCATAAAATATGTTTTATGGGTATTTTAGTGGTAAAGCGAGAGTATGTACATTTTATGCGAAATTGTGTCGGTATATTGTGGATAATATGTTAGTTGAAAGCGTTATTTACAATATATTATGTTTATTTATAGATTTTACAGCAAAGTTTAAAGATGTATTTTCCTCATTTGAAGCAGTGCTGATGGCGTTGTTTTTTTAACACTCTTTAAGTTTATAGCCACACAACTCACTACAAGTCTACAGCTCATCTCAAGATTGGCGCGTAGAATATCATATTTTATGCAACAAAATGGGGCTTTCAGCGCCGAAGTGGCGCTTAGTCGAAATTATATCACTACTTTATTTAGTTGTCTACATGTTCAAAGTAGACATTATTAGCAGCAGACTGAACAGACAAACTGAATATAAACAACGAAGAGTACTCAAGCGTTGGAGTCTGCGTACATTCTGTCGTTTCGGACAGATATGCAGGATTAATATATAAGCAGCCAACTGTCTGCTAACAGTGCCAGAATAATGATAAATTACGCCTGTAATCCGCCACAGGTTAGGCAGTGGTGTGTCTATAGTACAGTCACATTTTGTTAAATAAGTTTCAGTCTCATGTAACAGTAGACTCAAACATAACTGGCACAAATGGGATGTCCGTTTTAGGACGTCCAAGGAGACGTTTCATATTTGCGTCGATTTCCGTACGAGTCCTATAAGTATTCGCGAAGCCTGAGCACCTAAAGAGTAACTACTTTAAAAAGGAAGCTAAGAAGATACGAGTAAATCTCTCCAACATACCTGCAACTGCTCCTGCAGATGATTCACGACCTCCTGCCTGACCTCCTCCCTCACTTCCTCGAGCCTCTGTTCCAGCTGCGCTTCCATCTTCTACGTGATGACGTAGCAGCCGTGACGTCACGTCGTTTAGTCACACACGAGCGTGTTAGTGGCATTCCAAGCATGCAGGAGAGAGACAGAATGAGTTTTAATAAGTGGTTGAATAACTGGGGTGAATAGGGTGGTGGAGGGTGAAAGAGCTTGTTTTTAGGTTGAATTGTGGGTATTGACAGATGGTGTTCAACTGTGGGGAAGATTACAAATGTGAGAATTATGAGTAATAAGAGAACAAATTGACTTTTACAATACTATGAAGATAATCACTGTATAATATGGTAAGGATAGGTTCCATTGATTAAAAAAAAATACCGATTCGCGGGTGGTCTATTGAAAATTACCGGGTTCAAGACTAGAATAACTCAATCACATAAAACAATACTCTTTAAACACTTGTTAGGAATAAAATTAGCTATCAAGAATCTTATTCATTCACCCTACATTTGACCCTACCCAAACCCCAGAAATTACAAGTTGTGCTTTGGAAAATTAGCCCTTTTTGCTTTACATATAGATGTGATATTAAATTGGTATATTACAATGTGCAAAGGCAATTTCAGGGTGCAAAAGGCCATATCCCAGGGTGTTTCTCTCATTCATTATTATATTAAAGACCTGGGACTATGTCTATTCATCCAGACGGCGCAAGCGCCAAAATTGCATATTTTTTTCAATAACTTAAGCCAAACAAATACATACATTTTTGGCTTTCCTATCATCATTACAGCTGATAGAAAGTCAGTTTGTCTAGGATGATAATATGTCTAACTGAATCATGACGTGATAGTTAAGAAGGGCATGAGGACCACAACCGTTACTAGCTGTATTGTACATTAGAAATTTCGAAATCTTGATTTGTAGAAGTCTTGATATTTGAATGTTGAATACAGTCCCAGTCTATTTATAGCCAGAAGGAAGGGTTTCACAGCCATAGGCCAGAGAGCAGATTACCTCAGGCTACCGTAAGCTTGGATGTCTTTCCCCTGCATGCAGTTATGTACACAAAGATTATTTATTTATTAGTGAATAACATTGGCGACCGACTCAAGCTGTGTTGACCTGCGAGCTCTATACAAAGCCTTCCCACAACGGCAATGTGGGAAGGGGTTCGTCCTTGAGGATCATGGATCAAGCGATAATCCCTTGCAATTTTGAACTTTGGGTTAAAAACTTAAAACACATACATACGTCGTTAAGGCCCTCAGACCTCTTGATGGCCGTACATTGTAGCAAATATTTTTAAAACGGATCCTAAAAGCTTCCTATAACAAATATGTTTCTGTTCAGAATAGGCTTGCTTTCGAGTTATTAAAGCAACACCAAGTTCACAACATCAAAGGGTAACACTGCACGACATTCAGCTAAAATATAAAAGATATTTTACAAAGAATAAGTCTAACCTTCTCTAGTTCGAGGTCAATGTCCTGCTGGTAGAGCGAGACATTCGTTTCAGTGTTCTCTGCTGTTTGGATGTGCGCTTTCAGTTGCGTTATCTGGAACGAAAGTAAGATTAATATCTTCTGTTTCTGTATCGACATCAGTGGGAGGCACTTAAATTTTTTCCTGAAAATCACCTGCAGTCGGTAATTATCCAATGGGACTAAAATCCGGGATAAAGAAATACTACGCATGGTCATGGTTTTCCTATGTGCCCATTGAAACTAGTTCATTTCGTACCTATTCAGCCGTCAAAGAGTGAAAAGGTAACATAATTATAGACAGAGTTACTCTATATTTTGTACATGTACAATCTGAATACCTATTGGCCAAGGGTGCACCAGACGTATATTTTAGTGTCGTCAAACTAAAGAAAATGCAGTTAATAATTTGTGATCAACTGGCACATGAATTCGAGACTGCATTGAATATTATCATGCAGACTGACAAACTGCTGTTACTAACTAGATTATTTATTACAGGTTGAATATACTGACTACTGACGACGCAAAGGATAAGGAGAAATATTCGGGGCTGACGGCCTTCCTGGATGGACCTTCAGTAATTGGAGCTGCACCAGAAGAAGCATGCCTTTTACTCCAAGATATCATCTGTGATGACATGGAACTTTAGCTGACCTGTTCGTCCAGTGATGTGACGGCCTCTCTATGCGTGGCTTGTAGCTCGTTCACGTAGGCGACTTGCTCAGCTTTCAACTCGTCTATCTGCTGTTCATACTTCTTGCACACTTGCCTCAGGGATTGTTCTAGTTGAGTTGACTAGAAAATAATGGGTTCATTATAAATTCGTCTATGTTTTACTTTGAAGAAATAAGTACCCCAATGAATTGGCATTATACAGGTTGGCCTTAATGAAGATGACATTATACAGGTTAGCCCAAATGATGCTTTACTTGAGCCAGTCTAATTATTGACTTAACTTGTAGAGTAACATATCACAACTTGTTACTTTCGAGCATCGAGTAGGAGATGCACAGAGTTATCGACGCGGAATCGGCATGAGCCGGTCAGAAAGAGCTCAACATCCATGTATACAAACGAAAAAGACTTGATTGGGGTTCAGCCTTTTTGCGGTACAGACCACGTAAGTTTTTCTGATCGGCTTATGCCGATTTGCGTCGAGAAATTTGGTCACGCGTTGAGTAAACTCTGCAATCAGTCACTTTGACTGCCAAAGAGAGAGCCTGCTAAATCTTTATAATACGGACGTATAATCGCTTTGTTAATCAACAGCTAATAATCATATTACCTCTAAACTAAGTGAGGGTAGGTGAACACTGCGCGTACGCCGTCGGCCGCAGTCGCCGGCGGCGTCGGTGGGAGCGTCGAGCGACGTCGCCGAGCCGCAGGGCGACGCACACCCCTTGTCGCGCCATACTTCTTCCGAATAGCTGCAATAACGCAAAAAAAAATATTTTTTAAAAACTTGAACGATTGTGAGGAAAATATATTTTTTCTTTGTACCGAGGTCAGATAGTGTGTGGATGACAACTAGCATCACTGTTTCAGTCATAAAGGGGCTGTTAATTTCGCCTTTAAATACAAATAAATAATCATATGACTATTTCAGTTTGAAGTTCATGTGATACAAAAATCAAATCATATTTGCATTCTAGCCATTATACCAGGAAAACGCTTTTCTAAACAGTAAGCACACTTTAAATGGTTAATACGATTTTAATGAATAATTAAGGGTTAGTACTCACCTTGGCTTTGGCCTTGGTTGCAACAAAGATAGCATATAATTAGTATTCCATATAGTAACCTTGATGTTAGTACTAAGGTAACTGGGCTATAAATACTTGATTAAGGTCTGAGCAATTAATACCTCCTTGAATGCCAAGGATAAGTTTATTTCTACTTGGCATTTAAGTGGCCTTGTTAGGTAACATTAACGATGGGCGATTCCGAGATGTTTTAACAATCGAAAGAATCGGAGTCGTTAACCATCGAGTCAACCATCGACTCGCCGTTCTACAAAACAATCGAAATGTTTTTCGATTGTTTCGAGTCAGCGGAATCGACCGTTAGTTTTCGATTGGTCGAATCAGTCACTCTCCCTCACCGAGTCTCGCTCTATCACCGGGGTCAGTCCACATATTACTAATATGTAGCAAGCAGCAGAATGAACGCGCCATGCGCCAGTCGCAATCAAACAGACCGAGTCGGACTCGAGTCCAAGTCGAAACAATCGAAAACCATCGAGATGTTCGAACAATCGAATAAAACCTCTCGCCATCGCGCATCGCTAGGTAACATATAGAGCATTTTACAAAGAAGGAAAATTAATTAACTTACCTCCTTTCCATATCTGAGCATTTCTTCTCAAAGTATGTCCTCAAATTCTCCATCTCTTTTTCATGTTTTATGTCTAACTCTTGTCTTAATGCCTCAATATCTGCATTACCAGCCTTCACAGAGGCCAGGAGCTCCCTCAACCTTCTTGTTTCAACTGTGTATGCTTGCTTGTCTTGCTGCAACTGAGATTCCAACTCCTTAATCTCAGTATCATTATCAATCCTCATCTTACCTATTTCGTCACATAAAACTTGTATCAGACTCTCCCTAAGCTTATTTCTCAAATTCTCTTCAATATAACTGTCAAACTTATTTATTATTGTCGTTAATTTATTTTCGAAACCAGTCTGGAATTCGTCTGATACGTCTGACGATCGTAAGTCTGATTTGGAGTAGTTGACAACAATTTCTTCTTTTTCCATGTCTTTTTCGCCGTTCGAGCTTTGGATTGACGATCCTCCGCTCATAATAGCTGAGTAGAACTTTGTGCTATCATCTTTTATCAGGCTTTGGTACTTCATGAAGTCCGAAAGCTGAGCTTTAACAGTGTCATGCTCAGATGGAGATCTTTCCCCAACAATGTGTTGCAAGTTCTGCACTTCATTTGTCAGGTGGTCATTTTCATGTCTAAGGTCATCTCGTTCACGGACCGATCGCTGTAATGAGATGGTCAGTTCCTCAATTAGTTCGTCACGCTGCGTTATAGCGTCTTCCAAGTGCACAAGCTGAAAGGACAGAAAGCGTTCAATACATAACACATTCACATGTAAGCACATTGTAAGCAGGCAAAGATTTTGTAAAACGCTGTCATAACATGTAGCCTGTTTTAACAAGGATTTCATGTTGTATTTTTTAATTCAATCAACAAAAAGTGTGTAAAATTGACGACATTCAAAAGTAATCAGTCATTTTCATTTTTATGTGATACTTACAGAAAACATGCCTAATAAAAACATAGAATGTCAACAATAACATTGTAAATAAAAGCAATAACTGACAGAAATGACAGATATTCTGAATAAGACAGACAATAAAATAATATTGCATAAAAACTGCTTGCATTTAACTACCCTTACAAGTTTATGTAAGCATCAATAGCTCACATAAATCCTTTTTACAAGATCTAACTTAGATATTTTCCTATATTCTGAATTGGCTTGCAGTGAACATGCACATAAAAATTACAAGTTTTGTGCAGTTTTACAATGTCGCAACAACAGTAATATACATGATATCTTTCAACGTTCTACATATTTAAAAGCAGTTGACCAAATGAACCATTTATTCAAAATCAAAATCAAATAAAAACCACAAGTCATGCTCTTAATTAAAATGAACTACGTAAGAACATAATATTTTGATATACTTTCATAAATCAAAAAGTGTATGTTGTAAAGTGCCAGTACATAGCATGCCATCGGTGTGAGAAGCAGGATAAGGAAGCACAGTAATGTGAAACAAAGGCACACACACAAACAAAACCCATGTATTATGACAAATACCTTCACATGATACTCTTCACATATTGTCTTATAGTCTGTCAATGTACTAAAAGACATTGTTTCTTCTGGTGCCATGGACTTTGGCATAGAGGTTTCCTCTGGTTTATCATAAACTTTTTCCTTCAATTCATCTTCAACAGTAATTTCTTCGACCAACAAGTCTGCCTCAATCTTATCACTTGATACACTTTGTTTATCTGGTGACATCTGTAATGAATTGTCAGTGGATAGACTTTGTCTTTCAGGTGACAATCCCAATGATTTGTCGCTAGATAAACTTTCTTTCTCTGGTGACAGCAGTAGTGATTTGTCTGGAGATGGTTCTTTAGACTCTCCTCGGTCATCAAACAACTCTTCAACCTTCATATTCTCTCCAGCCCCAACAAGAAATGGTGACAACAAGTTTGGAAACACTGGGATAGGTTCAACATTAGAGTCAATGACAGTCCCACCCTCAGGTGGTGGCCCAAATATTATTTTTGCAGATGGAAAGGGGAATTTTGGAGCTCCCTGACCCCTTATGTCAAGCTTGATCATTTCCTCAGATCCAGAACTCAATTTATCTGGGGAATCTATTTTATCTGAATTATCAGCGGAGTCTTGTAGTGATATTTCTGACTTTTGGATAGATTCATCATTTAGTGAGTCCAGATACTTGTCACTTCTAAGAGATAGGTTTGGTGTGTCATGCTCACTTGGTTGCAACTTTTCATCTGATATGTGTGATTTCTCATGACTTTCTTTAGATAGGTCTGACAACAACACCAAGTTAACAGGACTTTCTTCACTCAAAAGATGAATATCAGAAACAGCATTAACATCAAGGGGCAAGGACAGGCTCGCTTTACTAGGATCCTGTGTACTTGGGTTGTCACTGGCGGGGGAGTGTGGGAACGGAATGTTTAGGGAACTGTGTTTGGAAACTTTCTCCTGCTCAGACTCCAGTTTGAGGAGTCCCTGTGGTTTGCTGGCGTGGTCGGAATCTGTGGAATATTCGATTTTGGAGGGAATGTGTTCCGAAATAGATTCAGTCTTGCTATCTTCGACATCGTGTGAAATGAGGTTTTCTTCCGTGTTTTCACTGGCTTCTATACCTGTCTCAGTTTCGTTTGTAACACTTCCTAAGGTGGGTATCTGTTGAGAATGCACGACATCCGGAAGAATGTTCTAAAAATAAATAAAAAATATAAATAAACGATGGGAAAGTGTGGTCACAGATCGAAGGTAGGAAGTTTATTACAATTTATTCTCGAATGAACATTTTTCTTGAAGAAATTATTGTCACGCATTGGTAGATTACGGGTAACTTTAAGAAGACAGGTAAGGTGCTGCAGCTATGCATCTCTAGACTATTTTTAACGTATTATAAATATCTTGATGAGAGATTGATTTCGATTAACTAAATAAATTTCTTATTAATTACGTACCTTAATTTCAGATGTATGTGGGGTAGATTGTTGGGGATCATCCATAATTTAATAAATTCATATTAAAATCAATCGCGTTATTCATAAAAAAGCCACCAAATTCGTTGTCAAGACGACGTTTTAGACATTCAAACAAAATACAAACGCCATTTAAAAAGTTGCGTTTCGTTGGCAGCAAATCAATCCTCCACAATGTTTCAATAAATAAATATGTATGTAATGTCCACAATCCTGCATGTAATAACTTGTACTGTATTTTCAGTAGGTAATACCTTGATACAAATTATTTTTATATTATTATTTACAATAGCAGCATCATGTTATTTTTTTTTATAATACACACACGTGAAAAGAAACGTTTCACGGGTTGCTTTTTTCTTGCGGTTTTTCTCAGAACGTTTTTTTTACAACGTAAAATCCGAATGAAGAAAGTACTTATATGAGGAGAAAGAGCTTTTCAAAAAGTGGCTTTTATTTAGAATTGTAAAGTAGAAGCTTTGGTTTCAATTGCTAGACTTAACGAAACATTCACGTGTTCAAACTTCTAAAGAGTTTAGGGGTAAGCAGAACTGTGCACTTGTGCAGTAGGCCGATTGCGTGCGGGGATTGTGTGTACGGACCAGCGGCCGCGCTACCTACATTGGTTTCGTCTTTCGTCATTGTGTTTGAAACCTACCGTAGCCAACTGACCCACCGTTTACCTGGTGACGCTTAAATATTAATATTCACATTGGGAATAGATCATGCGATAGGCAAATAAAACTGCACCAGCGCAGACCTTAGCTACGTTTAAGAATTGGTATGAGCCATTGTTTCTGCATTCATCATCTTCCTGCCCTTGTCCCATTCTACTTGGGGTAGGCGCAACACGTTTTCTTTTTCCATTCTCCCCTGGCCCTGTCAGACGTCACGGCATCATTTACTCCTTTCTCTTTCATGTCATTCCTCACCATTATCACAGATAATATAATACTACGCCATTATTATATCCGCATTAATAGTGGGTAACCTAAAATACCTGAGTAAGGACTTAATTTGTTGTTTTACCAGGGTATGCAATTGCAGTTACCTACTGTCCCATCGCTACCGAATTCAGTCTGGCGAGTCTGGACTTCGCGATCGACCCGAGTCGTGGCATCAGTGATCAGGCAGAACTGATATTCTGAATATCCTTGTACAAATTTAAGGGCACGGGGCATATCTAAATGTGCCTGGAAATTTAAGTAGGTACTTACGGGATTTCAATATAAAACATACGCAAAAAAGTATCATACTTTTATTTACTATTTACACATACATTTTAGGAAAAGCCGCTTCTGTACAATCTCTATAATTATAAAATGCAACAACTTAATTTCGAATAAGGCCAATGTACGGTATGCGTGAACAAATAACACAATATTTTATATTGCTTTGCATATTATTGTTATTAAGTAATAAAGTATGCAACACTATTCGACGTACACACGAAACACAAGTTACAAAGCGAAATATAAATTTTGGCCCGCAGACGACATTGCGTGGTAGACAACGAGAAAAAAAGCTAAATTGACGTTAAACACGAGACAACGTAAGGAAAAATATTAAATGCACGTTAAACATGAAGCGATAAATATTGAAAGTATTACCAAAAGAACGACGTCTAGACGTTTTAAATAGAATAAAATATTTATTTGAAAGAAATCAGTTGCTGATTTTATTAAGGTTCTAGAATTTATGAGTATTCACTAACTGACGCCAGATTTTAATTAATTCACACTGAAAGTGTAACGTGGTGTAAAAACAATATTCGACGACCTAAAACATCAAGCTCTTAACACGCGCATGGAGCATCAAGGGTTTAACACGACATTTCGTATAATCCACACAACACATCACAAAATTGCTGCAGGTTTACTAATAATCATATTTCGAAGCTACGTGACACATTCTTCAGTGTGAATAAAAAAAAAACATGAAACTGGCAACACTAGTTTTTATCTCACTCTATCTTACTAATCATCGAAAATACTGAATTCATTGGTTAAAAAATATAATCTAAAACCGTATTAAATTTTCTACAAGCCCTGTAATTTATAATTTAACAAAGCGTCTATTTTATTACATTTACTTTGTATTCTCATTGTTTTTTTGAAGTCACGTAGGTATAGTTTTCAAACTAAAGAAGTTTTAAATGAAATACTCTGTGTTACTGGCGAAATGTGAGTGTACTATGAGATACACCTCTGCCTAACCTTTCGGGGATCACAGACGTGATGTTATGTGTAATTGTAAATCATTTTATTTTGATTTCTGGCAACACTACTATGACATTAAAACTACCCACCCTCACTTCAAGTCGGTAAAAGTCTATACCCACGTAACATTCTTTACATTTAAACCATACAACTAATTTATTATTTCGTTTTCATATCTATCTAATTACAGCGATAATTTATGTGTTAAAAATAATTATGTCCAGACTTAGGTACTCACAACTAATATTACGTCACAGAGACAGCAGTCTAACAGACTAGTCATATTTATTTGTTAGATAATTTACACATTATTGCTTGCTAAGATAGTAGTGTTTACAATTTGTGGCGTTTTTCTTGATAGTAGATCATACACGCAAATATTAAAATGATTAAAACGTAGCACTTAACATGGCCGTAAAACCTCATGTGTTATTGATTAAATAAAACCGTTTGAAAACTCAAAATTCATTGAACTCGAGGCTATTTTAATGATTTCTGAAGAATAACAGAGAATAACTTTAAATCAGACATTTTTCGAGACAGAAGCAGATTCTTAAATTCACATATTCCATGCGCAAAATATAATTTCTTGGCACATAGCTTTATAATGATAAGTACATTACATTATAAATAAAAAAAATACATCAAAATGTAACCATGTGTCAAATCTGACGAGTTGTTGGTACAAAACGACAGTAACTTAATACAAGTATTACTTTGTTTCCTACAATATGATGTACCTAAAGATATATTTTCAATATAAATATATATTTTTTTTATCTCATATACTCTGTAAATGACTTTAAATACTTAATTATTAGTCTTCTTGCTGTGAACGAAGACAATGTTCTATTAAAACTAAGTGGTCTCGTCATACAGCCAGACTTGAAAACTAAAATAATTTGTAAAATGACACAGAATAATTTTCGTTAATACTTTACAGATTTCGAATTTGTGGGTCATCCATTAAAATAAACATCGCAAAAGCAAGATTTACCTGTATTTATTTCGTAAGTAGAAAAGTAGGTGTAATAATTTATTTTATTTTCAAGTCAAGCTGTCGCAATTTTAGAAATGGAAGCAAAATGTTGTCATGTTGAACAAACTGTGGGAGTATGTATGCGAGGACTTAGATGGCTTCCTTATCATTATACCATAAATGGAAAACTCTGTCCTAACCTATAAAACATAAATATATGTAAAAAAATATATATTGCAAATCAAAACTCAAGCATTGATAAATACAAATTAGTAAAGGTCTGGCTTCAAGCTCACAAGACTTTTTGAAAGTTCGGCTATTATCTAATGAAGATCTATGCGTTTCACATTTTATTGTTCTAGCAACATTATAAACATTTGAAATGGGTATTTAAGAACAGCAATTAAAAATATATCAAGAAAACAAGAACTAATCACAATACACGTTTAATGCATAGTCTTGTCTTAGTGACAGTATTGACCCACATTCAACGCGCCTTTATAAATATGGCAATTTTAGGATTGTCACAAAAAAGTGTCGTGTTTAATTTTTTATTGGGCCGCTATGTCTCCGTAAAATCGTGATACAAAACAATTGGTTAGGCAGACAGAGCCCCATGAAACACTTTTAGTACACCGTTAATAATTCGCTTTGGTAACAACCTTGAATGAGTTAGCACATCAAAAATTCATTTGATACGTATGAAAGGAACATCCGATGCCCAAGGCGTATTTTTAGAACACATCGTGCTATATTTTAGTAAACTATAATAATTATTTTACTTATTACGTATTAATATTTACTCTTTTACGAAAATATGCAACCAAATCTTTATTATAATATGACAACTGTTAACATAACTCTTACATGACCTAATGGGGTGGGGGTAAGCAGGTTCAAGGCTTGTGTTCAATAATTCAGTAACCATAGCACGGCACAGAAAACAGTAGGTAATACCATTTCAATAGATACGATTATGTGAGAGTTAGGTTTAGAGTTGTCGGTGTCTTGGCGACATTCAGGGTTAATTTGGTTCGATAAACTTTCATGCTAATGAATTCTATATCATAAAGAAGCAAAATAACAAATGTAAACGAACTATCCATTTTGGCGAATAAACGAAACACAATGGACATACTTAATTGTTGAGTGGGTAGTCTTAACCAAATTAGTATTTTGCTGAATAAGGTATAAATGCCGTTGATAATGCATTTAAGTGGTGATCCAAGTACTTTTCGGCGACATACAAATTATTACCACAGCTTACAGACAAAGAAGTACCGTTATGTGGGAAGAACGAAGTGTTTGAGCCCATCGCAACAGCGTCGTACATTAAAATAAAAAATAAATAAAATAAAAAATTATCTTGATCTAGCTAGTGTCATGAAAACAGATACAGATCTGCGATTGATATGGATACTTAAAAACTGTGATACCAGGTACTGAGGTAGATAGCAAACTTGGGAAGCATAGTATCAGTTTTAATCTGGCTGAAACCCAAATGTGGCTACTTTTGTTTTCTGGCAGTTCTTCTTGGCAACTAATAATGTAAAGAACTTATCATTTTTAACTGATGTCGCAACAGTTAATGTGAAAGTTTCTTAAAGTTTTTAATACCTTGCAATGCCACAAAATGGTGTAACAAAACACTTAACTACAGATATGACTACTTGAACTTTGCTTTAAAATGATTTTAAGCCACCTTATCTCTTCTGAAATTATTAATATGCCACCTATACTTTTACAAACCCTTAGTGCAAATGTTACAACATTCAAAAATACACATAAAGGATCACTTTGACAAACCGATCACAATCAAAAGACAAAATATTGTAAGACACTTCAACAAAACCTTTATTAACCTTGAATAAAGAATATCTAATACTTGATAACGACGCAAATAAAGGCAGGGCCACATTAACCGATTCGTTGCGATGCCTAATTTCACTAACTTCTAGCCGTTATTTCACTTCTTCTTTTTTTAAAAATATTACAGTATCCAGAAACGAAGGCTATGAGCTTAATATACGTGAAAAATGAAGATAGTTTGGTTTCAGGTAAAACTTCCATAAAACTTAATTGAAGGAGTTATCATCGATTTCAAAATGACACATATCCGTGCCTGACGCCACACTTAAAAAGAAGTGATGGCACTGAAACGTGCCATCCGCAACGAATCGGTTAACAAGACGCCACGCTACCCCACACGTGACCACTGGTCTCTTCATGGGGAAATTAACTGTGAAACTAATGTCGCTGTCGTAGCTAGTTCCGAACACCGTCATTGGTTGAATATATGAAGTACCTTGACCTGATGTATGAACGTGAACGAGGCGAAGGAAATATGTAAGGATCGTAGGCGTTCTGTAGCTTTTGCCTACCCCCATGGGAAAAAGGCTTGAGTTTATGTATGTATGACTTTGACCTCATTGGTAAGATTGTGACCTAGCTATAGTCGCGCCATCTACAATGAGCTTTGACCGACCTTCCGCATTGAGATGATGAGCATCAGTGGGTAATGATGACGCGGGGGTGTCGTAAATGTGTGCCTGGTACTCGAGTTGGTACTTCTTGGTCTACGCAGTGATCGATGCTCGCTCGAAGCCTTGGCGCATGTTATGTACAAGTGCTTGTGTCTGCTGCAGTCAGGTTTTCTGCGGTTGTTGTTCATCTTCCTCCTCTTCTTCTTCTTGGGCCATCAGCTGCCTCGCTAGCTGTAGCGCCTGGAAGGAGAGTTTGGCTATATTAACAGACTAGCCTTCGTTTGGAAGTCAGAAAATTACTTATAAAAACTTGTATGTACTACCGGTATAAAAAAAGTAGTATTTGTCCTAATCCAGTTGATGATCTATTCAGCCGTTAAGGCAACGTTAAAGTAACAGAAAGTACTTTCGCATTTATAATATTAGTATGGATAAGCCAGTGGCTGTTCTGTTAAAACTGACTTGGCTTTAGTTTTTATTGAAGTCCAGAAATATCTTATAACTGCAGACCAATTAATAATGAAAATTCACTTGCAGATGTTGTAATTTAAAATAAACACACAGTCACACAGTGATAAATAACAATTTTCCTTGTGCTACAAACTAACTTAACTTCCTCTAAAATTAATTGTAGGTCTTAATTTTTCCTCTTTTAAAAGCCATTCATCGCTTGCTGACGCAAACTCAATCAGCCAGAACTTTTAATTGCGACATAGGGACTCTAAAGTTAAACAATAGTGTAAGGGCAAAAATAAAAGTAATTTACTAAAGAAGGTTGAGAGGAAACACATTTAAAACATGTCTGCATTAAGGCATAATAACTGTCTAAAATTATGGTCCCTACCATAATCTTAAGTGTCACAGTGTTACAATAATTAACATTATCACATGACATCTTGCATAAGCATCATCAGCATGGGTCAGGAGATCAACTTCTAGTTGCAATAAGATCTTAACGAGATGTGTTCTACAGCCTATTATCCAATTAAGATTTTAGTAACAACTTGTGTCATCTTACACTATGAGAAACAATTTGTCCACTGCACTGGTGAACGAAATCTTTACAAGGTGTTTCCATAAGTTTTTCATGATTATAAAATAAAGATTTTTGAAACACTGGGATAAACATCCCAGTGTTTCAAAAATCTTTATTGCATTACATAAATTAATATATTAAGCACCATAAGCTAGCTGCATGTGGAATGATAGTCAACAAAATTTAGATTTGGGGAACCCAAATCAATAAAAAAAAACACTGACACTGTTACCAAACCCTAATATTTCTATTGCTAAAATAAGCCACATATTTTGCCAGAAGCTATAAATGGACAATGCTAAAGAAGAGGATACTAGTAATCAAAGAAGTCTATTAATAGCTTCTAAAAACAGCAGGAAGTAAAGGGGGCATTTCTATTTTTAGACAGTGACCACAACATCATAGTAGACGATAGGAAACAGTTATCAGACTGTTAACGTTATTGTTCAGACAAGGCATACTCGCTTTGTCCACTCTCTAACTAAACATAGATTAAGGTTGATATGGCCCTGGTAGCCTTGATAAACACATTGTGAATTAAAATCAAGTTATAACATTGAATGTGTATTGTGCATGAAAACTAATTGATTAAGCAGTATCTTTCAGATAATTAAAAAAAAAATTGGTACAATTAAAATTATTTAAACAGAAGTTAGATAAAGTGAATGCTCCTAGATAAAAGTGTAAACAACAAAGTTGTTTAAAGAAAAACAATCAGAATCTAACTGGTGTTATCACTTAGCTAATCAGCAAGCCACTTTAACCCTATATTCATTAAAATAACTTCTATAATGGCTTGCTTTTGCTTATCACCTCTACACACAAAAGAATCATGATGCACTAATCTATTCTGTTTAAAGATACTTTGCCATATTTAGTACCTAGTAACTAAGTAATACTTTGCCATTAATTAATTTGGTTTTTTCCACACAAACCTTAAAATACATTTCACAACAAAAATATTGCATCAAAATTGGTTTTGGTGTGGTAATGCAACCAACAATGAAGTCTCAGGGAAACTTTCACACTATTTTATGTTTGTAGACACTCATCTATCTACCTAGCCTTTTCCCAACTATGTGGTTGGTTTCCAGTCTAACTGGCTGTAGCTGAATACTAGTATTTTACATGGAGCAACTGCCTATCTGATGTCCACAACCCAATTAGTAATAGGTAATAACTGGTTGTCAGACAATCAGGCTACTGATTGCCTGTAAGGACTATCAAAGATCTACAATTGACAGAAGCAGATGTTAGGAGACACTAAATAAGAAAACTATTCTTGCAATGAAATAACTTAGCCTGCTTCTACTATATATACAGGGTGTAAGGGACACCCACACACAAACAGTTACCACATATTCAGTGCGTCATTCTGAACTGAAAAAAAAATGTGCTGTTTCCTACAAAAGTGCAATACCTACACAGTCAAAATATATGGAAAAGCTGTTTTTTTTTTAATTACCGATGAAGAATTTCTATGTAGGGGGTTTAGAATGATGTACTGAATACATGGTGATGTTTGTGCGTCAGTGTCCCTTAAACCCTGTATTTAACCTTTGGTATTTAACTTAGATCTCCGCAAACCCGTAATACTGCCGGGACGCAGTTCTATGACAAAACATCAAGCATTTTTTTTAGGTAACTTTAGTTTTCTTTGTGGATCCACATTGTGGCATACCAAAGATTAATGCATCTTTATGCTGAAATATATTATTTTAGTTTTATAAATAGGTATATAATTATCTTTAGATACATTTCTGAGTGCAGATAAACTTGCTAGTTCAAGTTAGTTATCAGAGTCACAGATAAAGGGTTACACATGTTCAAGTAGATAGGACAGCAATATAAGTAACCCTGCTTAATTGCTTATTTTACTACATTTACACACACAGTGCCAATACCAACTTTATGCTACTGTATTTAAATTAAGTATCCCATTGACTTTGCAAATGGTACCTTGTAGTTTCTAGACAAAGTAAAGGCATTCTGTCTATTGTAATAGAAAAAGCACTTGACTTTTGAAAAGAGTAGTACTTGTAGCCTTTTTGAAATTTTTTATGTTATGTTTGATTTTGTATAGTTCTAGAATCATTTCATCAATAATGTAATCATAATATGACCTTATTTGTAGTTTAAATACAATAGTAAGTAGAACATGTTTGAAAAGGTGACAGACTAGTATTTGTACAATAACCATAAATGAGAGTACTTATGAAAGCAATAATGAGAGCATTAACGACTATGCACACTGTAGCTCATGACCAGCATATTAATAGCTTCACTTACAATGCCAAGCTCCTATTTATGGAAGCATATAATAACTCATTACTAGGCTTTACAGTATGCACACAGTTAGCTCTTAGTTTAGGCATCATTATGCCATGTCTAATAATCTAATTTATCAAGTACTAATGCAAGCCTGTAGAATTACTTTAGAATAATAAATGAGATAAGATAAAATATTGCTAAAACATCAATTTTCCGTTATAAATATGTTGGTGATGATATTACTGACTCACCTATATCTGCATGCGAATTTCGAAATTATTGTAATACCGCAAACGGTGATCTAATCGTCAGTTCACACCCACAACATGCACTAGTGTGTCAACTCACCTGGAACTCATTGTAATGCATTTTCCGCTTCTTCTCGAACTCAATCCGCTTCTTGCGCTCCTCCTCAGGCTCCTCCATGTCCTCGTCACTAGCACACGCATCTTGCGGTTCCACGCACTTCGGCGGCTTGTTCATACTGGCTGCCAACTTCGCCGCCAATATGTTTGCGTCCAGTTCGTCGGTCGGCACCAAATCACCGTCCACGGCTTCTGAATAAGGGGTCTTAGGCTCATCCACCTTCATATGTCCATAATCTTTATTTGCAGGATGAAAAGTTTCCATAATATTCATCTCATCGAACCTTTGCTCTTTCGATCGCTTGCTTGTGGATGGCGTTCCTGAGGTTCCTGTGTCTTGTCCGTCAACACTCCGCGACGACTTCAAAATGCCCTTGGAGGGCTTTTTCTGTAAATTTTGTGCCATTGTGTTAATTTTACATCGACATTTTATGATTCTTGGCTTGGAATTTAAGACTGAATCGTTTTATTTTTTCTGCATTGACAAGAGAACAAATTCTACCATAACTGACAGATGACAGCCGTTAATGTTACAATGCTAAGGATGATAAACTACCATTTTTGTTACTTTTAGTCTTAGTAGTTCGTAGTTTGAACTTGTTGCATTATATATGATGATTTGTAATTTAAGAGTTTACGAGTTCTAAACAATGTTCAAATAAGTTACTTACTATGAAGAAATTTTAATTTCTGAGACATGAGTAATATTTGGAACAAAATGTTCCTGTCATGTATCCAAACGCAAGTAGTGTCAAGTTTAGGACATCATTGGGTTAGGCTAATGTCATTGTCAAAACGGGTCAAAACCGGATAGTAGTATTTTGTTGATAATTCTGTATTAATTCAAAATAAATTAGTTAATAAAGCTTCTGGGTAATCTTTACTCATCATAGGCTCATTTATATGTCATAGATGTGAATATAAAAGATAACTTGTTGAATTATTGTAGAGACAGTGGCGAAAATGGTGGAAGATTCGAGCTTGAACTCAAACAAGTCAAAGGTAAACATAACATAGACAGTGTTATATTATAGAGTTACAAGCTTGATAATGATGTTTCATTATAAATCATGAATAAAGTTTCTTCTAGTTTAAGCTTACTGATAATATACCATTGTTACATTAACATTGATACACCTTCATTGTTTTTCCAGACAAAAACAACACGCCCTAAGGCAGTATACTTGTGGACAGAGGCCGATGTCCAAAAATGGCTGCGTCGGCACTGCAGTGACTATTATAATCTATACTGGGAAAGGTTCCATGAGGTAATTACCTTTTTTATTGTCTAAAAAATTTAAATAAATGTAGGTCAGGCAGGATGGTCTACTACTGCCAATTATACAAATGGGTTCATTACCTTGGGCACAGTTTTAAGTCCAGACAAACACAGAGTAAACAAAGTACATTTTGCAGTGTAATCATACTACAGACATACTACAGACTGAAACCAATGCTTATGACTATCTAATGCTTATGTTATAACTCGCAAACAGAGGTATTATTAATATCATTGCAAGCTGATAAACAATCTAACCAAAACATATTATAAAAAAGAATGAGTCAGTGATAGCTAGACTTGATATGCATTAAAATTTGTCATAACCATAGAATTTTCCGCTTATGTGAAGGGCCTTGTGACACTATTATTATAAGAGGTATATAGTTTGTAAATGAAGACTTACATACCTCTTTATAACATTATTGGAGATAATTTCTGAAATTAAATACTCAATTTCTAATATTCATTCATTGGTAGAAAGCTAGGCTCTTGCATAATGACATGTCACGGAAACAAGCTAGTGACATTATAAATAAAATTAAGATTACAAATGAAAGCAGCTAAATGATAAAAGATGTATACAGCATCAAGTTATTTTTTCCAATGAGTTTCCTTAAGTGCAATGACCTAGTTCAAGTATGACATGAACAAGTTTCATCTACTCTAGATATCAAGTTTCCAAAATCTGGATACCTACTTACTTTTCTTTATTCCAGCATGACATAACTGGCCGAGCTTTAGTCCGAATCAATGACAACACACTGTTGCGCATGGGTATAACAAACAAAGAGCACCGTGAGGCTATATGGAGGGAGATACTTAAATTAAGATTGAAGGCTGATATCGTGGAAATCAGAGACTTGGAGAGGAGGCACAACTACTTCAACTATGATTTGTGACAAAAAGATTCTTCATGTGATAGTGAAGGAATAGCCTGGAGGGACCGTTACCCATTATTAAAAAAATACTGTACAAACAGTAACATATACAATAAACGGAGTGCTGTAGCTCATCTCTACCGTGCCTTACTTATTATAATAAGAATTGGTAAGAATTTAAATAGATGATTCGAATGTTGCTATTTAAGAAATTCCTACTATATTAGTAGATTTTATTGATCAGTTGCTCATCTAAATATTGATGATTTCCAGAAATTTATTTCATAAATAAGTAATAAACACTTGTTATAAGAACACGTGAGAACGAATTTAGTGGTATCATGTAAATTTTTAATGTTGAAATTTTAAAATTGTGTAAATATGTATAAAGGCTTCTAAATACCTTGCCAGAGGCTCATTAAGTGACAGGCAACAGAAACATAAACTCAAGCATAATATCTATTTGAATAAACGGAACCCTGCAACCAGCATAGTCAGAAGGAGCTTTTAAGCTGTAAGTTGCATGCCTACTTAGAAATTGCAGGAGTTAAACTCCATAATGCCTTGTATATCCGTAGCTAAAATAGGTGATAAGAGGCTCAATATAAAAATAATCTTGCCTTTTATTGTACCTATTATGGCAGGCTTCAGCAGAAAGCAGAATTGTAACAAAAACAAAAAAGAATATTGTGCTGTCGCGATAACAATGTTGCCATGGTGTGCTTAAATATACTACCGGTACCTACTGGGACTACATAAGCCACTCAATGTATTTATGCTATCCCGAGATTATGATTTAAGTAATAATCTAGTCTCCTGAAAGTCTTGTCACAACCGAAATAATACAGTGCGTATTATGTTTGTAAATGGTGCATAACATAGATTAAGTTTGTTTCCAAATATAATCATTTTTAAATACCTATCCAAAATGTTTAAGAGAAAATACTTTAAATAATTCCATTGCTACTACTTTTGAAGCTTAATCATAAAAGTGCAAAATAGTATACCATACAATGAATACAGTTTCACGTAGTTAAGTAACATGTAACATTAATGTAAATTGAAAATAAACCAGTTTTATAGTTTCCTAATATTTGCTTTATTTGAACACCTTTTCATTTCCTTATCAGCCTTAGTCTTCTAAGGGTGGCACGACACGTATTTAAAAATATTGTTGGCAGCAGATAGATCAGGGAACAGTCCTAGATAGGTAGACGCTTTGGTAGAAGCTGAGAGTTAAATCGATCCAATTTTTGGTTGGCCATGTTTGTCGTAGGACCGATACGTAGCCGGTGGAGCAAACGACTCCAGGAGTGAAGACCGCGTATCGGCAAGCGTGAGACGCCTCTCAGCTAGATGGACCGACCACATTAAAAGGATGAGACTGGATACAGAACGCGGAGGACAGGATGTCATGGCGAAGCTTCAGAAAGCCCTATGTCCACAAGTAGACTCCGATATACTGAGTAGATTTCTGAACCAGGTAGGGTAACTCACAGATTAAGACCAAGTGACACCCGGACAGTCTTACATTGCAACGCAGAGAAAAAAATAAAGTATACATCGGTGTCTCAAACTCTAACTTGTACCAAACAAACAAAATTGCTGAGGTGAACATACAAAGTGTTGCCAGCAATTATTAGGTTGTCGACCCAATGCGCAGCGTGGTTGTGCTGCACTTACATAACGCTTAAGTATTCACAAATATAAATACATCGCATGCATTGATCTCATTGTCGTGCCAGAAATTGTTTGGTGCAATTTACTGGAGCAGCGATTTCATTGAGCTCCATTTTATCCCCCCCTGGGTGGAATGGAGTTCACATGGTCGTGCCCGTCTTGATGGACCGACGACCTTATAAAGCGACTGGGATGGGATGCTGAAGCGGGAAAGTCTGAAACCTTGAGTTTAAGATGATGTCTCAAGGCTACTCTACTGAGGATTTGTTCTGCAGGTTAACTACTAAACAACCCCTGATAGTACAGCAGAAGGGGTGATACTAATTGTGACGAATGTGTTTGTCGCTTTATTACAAGAGAAAATTACTTATTTGTTTCAAAACTATACAATATAAACACTTAGGCTACCTATCAAATTCGTTAAGTCATCAGAACTATCTAACAATATATTATTACCATCAACCGTCCACACAACACAACACAATAAATCGCTCTTCCCCTTTACATTACGCCAAGCCGGCTGTAGCAGCGGTTGCCTCTGCCTAGTTGGTCGCGCACAGACGTGTAGACGCTCCGAAATAGCCGTTTTAATGACCCTCCTTTGTTTATTATTCTTCCTGCACCCTCGTAGAGACAGGTCTATTATGAGAGCGGCCAGATTAGACTGTAATAAATATGATCGCGGAATGCGCGACGGCGATCATCGCACCCGACCGCGAATGTCCTAATTTGACGATTTTGTCAAATGAGCAGGACTCAGTAGAAATCTCTGGTCTGGAATTCTAGATTAGTGCCCTGATGACAGCAGAGGACAGGCCCCCTGTTAAATGGGAGTTAAACATAACTGGCAAAATGTCGGTGTACCAACTGTCTTATTATACCCCTTCGGGGATTACAGGCTTAAGTTAATGAATAAAATGAGCTTAAATCGACCAGAAAATTGAGATTGTTTGTCCATTGTTTAATTTGTTCAACATTGCCCGATGACATGTTACGGTGAAGAGACTGACTTCGCAGGACGCACCGGAAGGATATTGTGGGTAGTTTATTCCAAACATTTCAGAGAAATAATTTCAGTTTGTCATAATTTTTAAAGCGATCCCATTTGTTCCGGAAATTCCATCACCATCTACTTTAATGATTCACAAATCTATCCGAGAACATTTGAAGGTTTAAACAAAAATGAAGCGTGTACCTAAACAATGAGTGGCCATTACTGAAATTAAATATAGCAGTTTTTGGAGGCAGATTGACGAAACTTTCCGGGAAAACTCTTTGATCCTGCTAAATATACAAACGTGTGTTGTTATGAGATTCACAAACTTCCAGATTAAATAAAACAATTTGGTCGTAGTCTTTGGGCTATCCAACACTAAAATATTTTTTCAATTCGAACCAGTAGTTCCTGAGATTAGCGCGTTCAACCAAACAAACTCTTCAGCTTTATAATATTAGTATAGATAAGGGGAAATGAGCAAATTGTATCCATACAAAGCTGACTCTGAACATGGAGTTTGACAGAAATAGAGGCCTACCCCAGTAGTTAGTGAAGTCAGGCTGTGGATAAAGATGATGATGATGATGAAAATAATACTAATTATCGAATTTGAGCAGTCCCTAAGTCACCTAACTTAAAATAAAAAAAATAAAATTAAAAATATTTATTGACATAAAACATTGTACACATATGCAATGGAATTCCCTGACTCCTGCGATAGTTAAAACTGTGTTGCAGGAGCCAGTGTCCTCCCCTAATAAAAGAAACATTTGTTTTATGACAAAAAAAAAAGCAAACAAACGAAAACTTCTACTTTCCTTTGAAAAGAGAGAAAAAAATATATATATACAAAATAAAAAATAAAAGAGAAAAAAAATAATTCAAAAACTAAATTAATATTAATTACATTCTACTAGAGCGCGTGTTTTTGTTTATGTACGGGTGTGCGTGTGTGTGTGTGTGTGTGTGAGCATGTATGTGTGTATTAGTGGGTGTCAGTGAGTGTGTTCAGGCTTGAATAAGTTCTTAGGGAGAGGTACACTCCCTTGAACTTATTCAAGCCTGAACACACCACTTTGAACTATGCGGTGAAAGGGTGAAACACATAAAATTATTGGCTTATGAACAACATATTCCCAAAAATCACAGGTGCGTGTCTTACGCAACTCTTGATTTTTCGAAATCATGTGCGTATTGTATAATTATTACTTGTTTCGGTGAAGGAAAACATCGTGAGGAAACCAGCATGCCTGAGAGATATTTCTGGACGGCATGTAAAGCCAAGTCAAAGGCCCATGGGCGGCATAAAGATTCCAGGTTAGGCACTAACCACGCGATAAAGAAGAAACATCAACAAATTAAAATTTATAATGAATTCCAAAATATCTGAATTTTCCGTTTTTAATGTTAGGCTGTTTTGCGGCTTCATTCCTTTGCCACAATCTGCGAAGGCAAAGCGCGGGGAAAAAAGCAAATTAAATCCTATGATTTGCGGTCAACAAAGTATTTTTGTCAATAATCATTACGAAACTATTTTCGTAATGATTATTGACAAAAATACTTTGTTGACCGCTGCTTTGTAGTGCTGTCGAGCCTGTGTTAAAAAGGCCACTCTTTTGCCAATAAGTGTAACGTCTGAATCTTTGATAAACCTTATCATTATTTAGTAATAGTGCTCGAAATGTTAAGAGAGAGAGAGAGATCTGTAAATCAAACCCTAAAACTGACACATTAAATACACAAGACACTCGCAAAATAATTCAAGCGACGTAAAACGATCACAATTTTAATAGGTTACGACCTTAACTATCAATTTTAACATCAAAGAAAAGCATAATTTTGTTGTAGCCCGGTTCGTTCTCCCATTATATATTATGTAGGTATATAAGACTATGCCTTCTCCAGAGCTGACTGAGTAAATACACCTTTGTCATCGTTAGGCTGACTCTGCTCTGGCTGCAAATGGCGCGCGATAAACTCATTTGGCATGCCACTGTTGCCAAATTAACTCTCAATAAATGGCCGCACATTGCAATCTGCTATGATTATTACGAAAACGTCTCGTGAGTCGGTTCACAGTGTAAATGCTTAATTTTATTGTGTCAGTCCTCAGTCTGGCACAACAGTTCGTTGTGTCAGGGTAAACGGTCGCGCGCTCTAACCCAAACTTTTTCCCGCCATATTTTTGGCGCCCATTTTTTGTGATGTGAGTGACAGATTATTAGGACAGAATATTATTTTTAATTATTGGTTGAAGTGGCCAGTGTTTTCTGTGGGATTGGATAAACAAGGTTTGTTTAAAACTTCTTTATTTAAATGAATATAAATATATATAACATTTCGGATCAGTTGTTATGTTTACTGCTCAACATTGGTCCCTGCTCACCGTATAAAAGAAAATATTAGGTAGGTACCGTTTAAATCCGTACAAAGTTTTATAATCTTGATGAAGACTCTAGTAATGGATGGCCAAACAAAAGTTAAATGTATTGCCCTATACGCTCAGAAAAGTTTTTCAATTTTATAGACCAACTATTTTGAAAACAAATCCCGATAAAATAGAATCTATTTATGAAATTCAGGCGCAGCAATACAAATAGACAAATAACCGTTAATCCTAAGCCTACTAAACATTCCGATGTCTAAAATTGAACCGAATTTATTGACCAAATATTACTGTAACTCATCTGTAAAAGGAAAAGCAAATCCAATACTTATGAGATTTGCGAGTAACGTCAGCAAAAATATACACAAACGTTCAAAACTATGCAACGTTACGTACGGTATGAAAAATAAATAAACAACATGAATATTAAAACTAAATCGGATCAAACGCAGATATTATTTTTTTATATTGACGTGGTGGGAGTAAGTATTGAATAAAATTAATTACACTAACAATGCGGAACCGTACATTAAACGGGTCGTTTTGTTTATTTTCATTCAATAAACTGCTTGAAATATTGCTCTAATTCTTAGATCGCATTTTTTTATAGAAAAGAAAAGTGTTTGTAAATTGTTGTTTTAATTAGTACGTGAGCTGGATTCATAGAATTAAAATGCGCGCTTTTACGTATATGTCTATCTTAGTAATTATGTAGGTATTAGGTCTGAGTTCAATGATTATGTAAACACTGAAGTAAATTGTAAGTACTTACTTTACAATTTTCTTACTGTTTCGGTTGCCTCACACATCGTTGTTTTAACAGTACCTACTATCAAATTGACCAACGACCAGTAGTCCACATTCGCTTTGGATCGAAGGACTTGGAAGTCATGTAGAGAAGCCTTGACCCAGCAGTGGGATGACATGAGAACAGTAACAGTCACTATCAAATTTAGGCAGTCTGTAGTTTGTCATCAAATAATTTATTCCAAGAATCAATATTCTTAGTTTTGGTTCGTAGCTCGTAACCCGTGCTACGAACTATGAGGACCAAGGAGTGCTACGAGCTACGCGCAGGACCTGTAGCGCGTAGCACTTGTCATTTTTCCAATTTGCCATTAAGCTTAATACAGCAGTTCTTCTCAAATGAAGAACAATAAATATCTATGTTTTAATTTGTGTCAATTACAATCCACGATAACCCCTAAAGATTTAAATCCAATTTTTCCTGAATTTCCTGGACTCAATAGGTGAACATAGTTTTGTGTTTATTTACTTGCCCATTTTGATGGATTTCTTGTAATAACTTACATGAGGTGAAAACATTAATATTAAAATGCCCTGAGAGCCTTACTTGAATAGGGGCCAATGTTCAGGTATTGTTCGGTACTTAACGTATGACATCCCCATAATTATATTTTCCACAGTTTAATTTCATAGCTTCATTATCGCTGACATGACAGAATGTCACTTAGTCTAGCTAGGCCCTCTAGGCAACGGTGCCTCCTCCTATGTGCGGATGGTGACCACCGGGGTGGTTTTAGTAAGGTAGAAATCCCACACAACTCGGTCTTACCTCCAAAGACTAGTCGCGTTTTGAAGGTTTCCCCCGCGAACAAAAAAAAAGGTCCTCTGGGTAACTCAGACTGTGATGGACATATTTCAAAACATATTCGGCACTCATGGTCGCACGTGGATTGCACGTCTAAATTTCCATAAACGTTAGATAACATCTCCATAAGAATTAATCACTTTATCTGCGATCAGTAGATATCCCAAACAGCCGCCAATGCGCGCGCGCCTATCTATTGATGCTGGAGCCAAGTGCGGTGCACTATGATTTATTATGACGGTACTTCAATATGTAGTAGAGTGAAGTACTTAGGTACTGCTACTACCTGCAGCAGCAGTGTTGCGAGGGTCAATTGGATGAGGGGTATTTAGGTAACGGTATTTTAAATTAGTAGACCATCTTTGAATAGGACAACAGTGTTTGGCTAATTCAAAGTCATCCTCTTTTTTCGTAAAGTAAACATACGAGTGATTAAATATAATTATACATAAACTCATGCCCTTTTCTCATTATCTCCATGGTATATGACGGTATTGACAGAAAGCAACCTGCTATATCCTGCTTGTATGCTTCGTCCGGAAGTAAAGTAATCGATAAATGGGCTAAGAAAAAATAAACCGAACCTCTTTCAACCTTCAAAATTATTTATCAAATCAATTGATTGTTGTTCACAGTGAAACTTATGTTGGTACTATTCCATCCTTACCTTTCTTTAACAAACTTTAGGTACTACCATATCCGGTCCAAATATCAATATTTAACATCTATCTGTCAGATTTATATTTCCGAGATTTCTCTCCACCAAAAATATCTCTGGTACGCCACAGAACAACTGATACAATCTCCTTTGATCCTAGACACAAGATAAAAGCAACTACATCATAAATACACTACTCATAACATGTTTATATCATCTCGCGTCGTCTCGGGGACATCTGCGGGACGGCAGCGGTCGCAGATGACAGATTGCCCGCTGCGTTTGAACTAACAGCTCTTCATCATAATTTGCCGTTGGCTTCAGGGTATACTGTCATTAGTTTGGTTAACAGGCGGGAGAAGATCTTATTTGATCTTTATTCTGCATCTGTTTGGGTTCGGAAATAGGAGACCAATTGGGTATCTACTGCAGTTGTTTAATTCCGGTATGGGACAAGATTTACAAAAGATCAAAAATAACTCTGCAAAAATATGGGTCCTTACGAACACTTTTGGCATATATGTAGATCTCTATTAGGTCGATCACAGGTATCTTAATCTAAGAGCCCGAAAATCTGACAGCCAGTCTTACCAACGTGTACCGTGTTACCCAGTAACTGGGTTGTGGAGGTAATATAGACAGTTCTCTCCATGTAAACTATTGATATTCAGCTGCATCTATCTAGACTGAAAGTGGGCTTTCAGTCTAGGCAGATGCAGCTGAATATCCCCAACATAGTTATAAAAAGGCTTGGCAGGTGATGCTCAAAAGCACCTAGTTAGGCATTATCCTGTCTCAAAGTTCGAAACTCATCTCACTTTTACGCAAAAGTTGACTTTGTTTGACATGTTTGTGTTCTGGCTATGAATAATCACAACAGCTGTAACGTAAAATATTTCTACTCATAATTTGACAGAGGAAGACATAAATTAATCATTTCTCTTCACACAGAGCTATCAGCATAAATTATATTAAACGTAAATAATACAAATAAAAGAATATCTACGGTATGTTTACTACTACGTACGACCTTTTAATTTTAAATTCTTGACGAGTAACTATGTGCATCCCTTCCTGTAGCAACTATAGTCAATTGAGTTCTAAAGAGCTTGTGTCGAGTAATGAACTAATAGCAGTGTTGACCTCAAGATTCGTGTATTATAATATAATCTGACCTTAGATAAGTTCGAGGGGCTATCCAAATTAGGATAGGAGCTAGGAGCATTGCTACTAGGTATAGTAACAAGTGGAGTTAAAATCTCGTATTCGTTCCAGTAGAGGTGGTTCCGAGCTAACATCACACAGCTAGAAAAACAACATCCCAGTAACTGCACTCCATACGTTAGTGCCGTGATTAATTCTGTTTGTTTGACACATCACAACGTTTCCGAAACCACTATATGTTTACACTTTCAAAAAGGAAACAACGATTAAATGGGAACTTTGCGCGCGTTGTGAGACCGGCCAAATGGCCCCGGACAGTATACCCAACGGGCAGTTTATTTAAACGCATTGGCAAACATTCAACGCCAAAATTTGATTTACATTACAGCTGAGGTTATGATAATATGGGAGATTGGATTTCTTCAATGTACGCACGCTGGACGCCAATAAAATGGTACATTTGTTTTTATTTGATTGTTGTTTCAATTTCTGTATTGAGATCGTGATGAACCTATGTAAAACTGTTTTTAATAAAATTTGGAAGTTATTGTGACTTTGAGCATTTAAAAGATGTTGATCCAAATTTTTGATGGGATGGTGGAGCTGTTCCTTTATTATGGGAGATCCACATGTAACCGTAGAGCAAGCTCTTGGCACAAAAACCACTAAAGCACTTTAATGAATATCAGTACCTAAAATTAATCTGGTAAAATAGAGATTCAGCATCAAAGATTCTCTCACTCTTCAAAAATGTTATCTGGTGCCCATCTCGCGAAAAGATTTAACGAAGTCGTAACATTTTAAACCGGAAAACGCGTTGCAGAATTATTTACAACGCACCAAAAGTCAACATTTTAAACAGAGCAATGATGTACGATCATCCAGCCTCTTTGTTGCTGACTTTACGGCCGTAAACAGAATCTATTGATGTTAAACTGTTCAAGATAAAAGGAAAAACAAACATGTCCGCGACATGTTCAAATACAAAATTATGCGAAGCTTTTAGAAGAAATAGATTTTTAATTTTATAGGTGCATTACGTTCTTGATTTTTTATGTTTTGACACAGAGATGAATAGTTGAAAATGTTAGAGGTACCTCTTCAGGCAATTTATACACCAATCCAATAGCTAATCGCCGTCAGCGTAAGGAAAGACTAGCCAGTAGTTTTTAAAACATATGTAGATGATCCGGACGACGTGGCATCTGAAGAGCCCCCTGTGCTTTCTAAACATGGCTGATGTTACCGGAACCTCTAAACAATGACAATGTTTGATGTTCCGCTCACTGGTTATTATCGCAACCTAGATTCTCAGCTGCTTACATTTCTAGTAAACACTCATTAGAATAGCGAAAAGCTCTTAACACTAAAAGAAAAAATAGCAAACGAGGCTATCCTTCCCGTCCATTTCCCATCTCAGTTCCCATATTTAATTAGCAACGGTTGGTAAACATAACGTTTCGAAACGGTCCGATTTCTCCGCGTCAAAAGCACGACACATTAAATTAAATTGAGTCTACAGGAATGTAGAAGCGTGCCTTTTAACAAAAGCTTTAAAACGATTTTATGTATAGCGTGACGAGTTTGAATCCGTCGCGCTAGAGTAAGGAAGTTGTATTTGAGTGTGAAGAAATATGTTGTTTGTTTGTTTCGAATTAAATTTATTTGATTAATTGAGTCTTCTAAATTAAGTTATTTTGTGACGAAACTCACTTCAGCGAATATTTCATTAATTAAAAATTGTATCCTGACATATCCGGTCCACTGGATGGTTAAAAATGTTATTGAATTCATCATTTTCAGAATCTGACACGAGTTGTGTTGTAACATATTTTTTACTACAATTTGATTACTTCCAGTGAGTTGTTAATCCGTCAAGACTTGTTCAGAGTTTATCGTGTTATCAAAGCATTAGAGGGTGATAAAGAAATTAAATTCTTCTTTTAAGCAGCTGCATCCATCTGGCCGCACTGTTAATATCATTTAATAGCAATCGTCAATCCGCCTGCCAAGTGTAGTCTTGTAGCGTTTGCATTGTGTCTAAGATTAGACCTAGACAATGTATAGACGTCATTTATTGTTCAGTTTATCAACTGTTAATGAGAATTACAGTTCAGCAGTGGACATTTCTTTTGAGGAGTTTGGAAGGAATAGTTAGAGAAGGAGTTATAGGATATAATAGAAGTTTAAATTAATGAAAATTTTGCATGTTGCCAGTGAAGGTTCTTTCGAAAGTTAACAATATTATTTTCCGGAAACGTAAATTTTCTTACTTGCAGGTAAAGTACTGAGAATACACGGACGGAGGCCAACCTCCATCAAACTCAAACTCAAAGCATTTATTTCAATTAGACCATTACTGGCACTTTTGAATGTCAAAACACAAAAAAATAAACTAAGCTACAGTCCCAGTCACATGGAGCGACTGCCTATCCGACTTCCACAACTCAGTTACTGGGTAATATACCTACCCTGCGGAGATATCCCTTGCCTCCGCCCGACATGTTTTTATCCATGTTTGTATGTATTACTAATTTTGTATCGAATTTGCTCAGGTTTAAACTTTCGGTTGCATCTTTTCTTTTCGCTCCAAATGATTCATTTCCACCAGCCGAGCTATATTACTGTTAAAGTTTGCGACATCGAATATTTCCAAGTCGATTCGGGGCTCGAGTGTAGCAGCTGTGACCCATTATAATACACGAGATTTGTGTATCAAAACATTCACGGCTTGTGTTCTGTTGCAGGAGAGCGAGAGAGGTCAGCATGAACAAGAAATCTCATAAGAAAAAGGTTGGTATTTTATGCTTTATTTTTGTTTGGAGATTGAATTTGTGACGATACTGATGGTGATACAGTCATTGAACTATATTACTAGCGTATAGTAATACCTCAGTGGATACAGTAAAATAACTTAGGTTCTGAGAGCAAATGAATACTTAATGGTAAGCACGCAATCCCATAGGATAAAAACATGAAACCTCAATGAAGGGTTAATTATTGTAATATATTAAAGTAGGGGGAATCATCTTGAGTATTGCCCATTCAAAAGCGTAGTTCCTATAGAGAGTAATGGGCAAGAAACTCCATGGACACTCTTTTAAATCAATATGTTTTTACAAAACTTAACTTACTGACTATTATTCCGCCAGTAAGTCATTACTGCGCTGCGTCACAAAGACCCTCGGCAGCGGATCAGACAATACCAACTATATACAATATTAAAATAGAAACAAAATATTATGACGACAGTGAACTGTGAACCCTTTTTTTCCGGGCTTATACATACAGACTGTACTAGTTGCAAAATAGCGAATCACAGAAAAAAAATGAACGAAGTGTTTTCCCAACAAATAATAACTACAATTTTCAATCAGTATCCCATTGTGCCAGTGCCACACACGAGCAGCTCGCAATTTGCCGGTCGCGCGGCGGCAATCGGCGGTATGCCGGCCATATGCCGGGCACGTCGGCACGCCGGCACTTGGCACCCTCGCCGGCGCTGGCAGCCGCCGCGCCAGCACCACTGATTGATAACGTGCTGATATTGAGAGTTTGGGAGTTGGACCCGACTCGGAGAGGGCTATTGTTTAGTCTTCTGCTTAGCGTTCGACGGCAATCTATAATGAGTCGCTTAACTACGCGTTTGGTGTTAGCACTAGCGTCACATCAATTCCAGTAGTGTGCAGGAATCAAGGTACGCAGGACACGATATCATGTTATGTTGCTTACGGTTCAGTAACTCGATCAGTCGTATGCCTCATTCAAATCCTGGATGGTGCAATTAGTTGTGCACGATAGGCAGGAGAGAAATATTGATTGGTTTTGTCCATAGAATTATCTATGGGTTAGTCATGATAAGATGAACAATCTCTACGCTCTCTGGGGCATCCTAATTACGAGGCCATAGAAGCTTTTCAAATCGAAAATTCTATCACATTAAATCATTATCCAAGCATGTGATATTATAATTTTCCAAGGGTGGATTTCACTAGTGAAAATTAACGTGACCAACATAATCTAAATAGAGTTACTTAAATCATCGTTTAAAATCAACGTGTTTGAATAGATTGCATCACACGAGACAACGTGCACCAATAATAAACGTCGTGCTCGTCAATCCACCTCGTGTAATCTGTCAGCTGTCACCTTCATTGAGTCCGGCCGTCCGTCTATCTGGACCAGAATGGTCGGAATCGAGCTGTCAATTAATCGAGATTAGATGCAAATCAATTTCATTTCGATGGTACACAAACTGAACATCTACCTTTTAAAAAGCAAGGTTTACCCTTTTTTCAGTGCTTCAGAAATTATATCAACTTTTGTACCTACTACTAGATTTTATCCGTGGCTTAGCTCACGTAGAGGTCGGAAATTATCCCACGCATACGTATTTCTATGATAGAAACTTTGTCTGATGTCGTATCCCAGGTCTATATCCGTATGCCACATTTAAATCAGTTCACCGTTAAGGCGTCAACAAGTAACAGTCCGAGTTACTTTCGCATTTTATAATACATGTAATAAGTATAAGTAGGTAGGTAGGTATAGAAGTATGTATGGATGTTCATGGCCTTTGTCTACCGAGAGCTACATATCGTGTGTCTGTATGCTACCAATTTGTCTGCCAACCGACGTGGATTCTTTTGCTTATCAATGTCTGTGAGAATTGTGATTGTTATGGATTTATAACAAATTGACAACGACCATTAAATGTTTACAAAGATGTAACAATGAGTGGCCATAATGTTAGTACTGCTTTTACGTATAGCTTGTATTCAAATGTCATGCTTCCGACAATTTTTCACCAAGCAAGTAGTTGTACAAAAGAAAGAAAGAAAATACATTTATTAGGCACATACCACAAGTCCACCCAATGTAAAAAGCTTGAATTATTTTTACCATTGGTAAAAATTAAATAAAATTTATGTTAATTTCAATTTCCATTTCTTCGTTTTCGTCGTGTTGATGATTTCCATATTCATGTGAAATACTCTTCGGCCAGAACTCTGCCACTGCGACAGCGTTAGCAGCGGACTCACTGCTTTGGACGAGACCCAGGTGCATAATTGATAAAATTTATACAAAACTTAGCGTAGGCTTTTAGACATTAAGGCAATCTAAGAGCGTATTCACAAAGCGTATTTCATACGCGCGATTCACGAAGGCGTCTTTACGGCGCGGCGCCACTGAATTATTGCACCTGAGGTAAGGTTTATTGGCTTGAATCTCGTTTAAAGCGCGTTAAACGCGCGTTATCTGTGCCGAAAATAACGCCGTGTGATAGTGTGTTAGTCATTTTAATTAGAAACTAGTCACCAGCTTCTCATACTCGCTAACCTCGGTAATTACCTACGTAAAATAACTGCATTTTGGCATCATACGTTCAATTAGCCCTTGAGTGAGGTTTTAAGATAACAAGGTGGGCTATTTCGGTTAGCAGACGCTGCGATGCAATTCAATATGAATGTTTACATCAAAAATGCATGCGTTGAGGCAGATCATACGATTTAATTATAAGGCAATTTAAGTTACTAACCAGTGATAGCCTAGTGGTATGACTATTGGACTGCCAAGTCATGGGTTTCGAGATCGAACCCAAGACACGCACCTCTGATTTTTTGGAATCATGTGCGTATTGTATAATAATCACTTGCTTCGGAAACCAACGTGGCTGAGAGATATTTCTCGACGGCATGTAAAGTCAGAGGCCCACGGGCATCATAAAAACTCTGACACCAGGTTAGCCACTAGCCACACGAAAAAGAAAGAAAGAAGTTACTACCAAAACCACCACCACCAGGTTCTGTAGCCAAATGGCAAAAACGGGACCCTTATTAAACTTAGCACTATAATCACACCGACAGTGAACGATATTGTGAGAGTTACGACATAATATACTAATGTGCTGAGATTTCGAAATGGCAGCTGTCGATAAAAAGAAAATGTTTATGGCCCAAATTCTAATTTTCGTAGTTGTTTGTAATGATAGTAAATTAGACTGAAAACCTGTCGATAAATCACAAGACAACTGCTTATTCGGAAAAAAAAAACAGTAAAACCAAAGCAGCTACTTTGGTGATTGAATCTTGAGTTAAACATCACACTGTTGCGACTATTGCAGACTGGTGATGTTTGTAAACAGGCAAGAGGTATGAGGTCTACGTCTACGTATCTTGTTCTACGTTTTTGTAGTAAGTAACGACCTGTTGTCGGGCCTAAGCTGTCCTCCTATACTTAAGTACTAATGCTGTAACATAAAAATATTGTAAAACCAATGATTCTAAAAGAGTTTCATGGAGTTTCTTGCCGTTTCTTCTATATATATATTATAGAAATCGATCAATCCGAACTGTGCACCTTTTATCGACGTTTTATAAGTGCCCATGTAGGCTTATGTGAAATAAAATATTTTGATTTTGATTTTTGAGGCCGTAAAGGTAAAGTAAGTAATTTCACACCGCGCGCTTGTGCTACAGATTCGTGCCAGACCCATCATAATAATATTCAGTTTTGACGTAGTGGCCTCGTAGCAAAACTAAAACTTATGCTACGAGACCTGTACGAGTCTCCGCCCTCTACGTATGATTTTGATTCTCGGAGCCGTTAAAATTCCGTGAGATTAAATTAGACGTTTTATGGGCGTACTGTGGTTTTATTATTATGTTTAATGCGGTGTGCTGTAATGTTGTGTCATGTCATTATTTGGCAACGACGTGTTGTGACATCATATCCGAAGAAGCTGCTGGATTTATTTTAGCTCATTAACACGTTACTACTTATTTAGTATACTATGCTTCGGACACATGGACTGTAAATCATTTGTAGCTTTTACGATGGCTAATACCTTACATTACCATTAATCCATGTAGCGAGTTGTGACTACTGACTAGCTAACTTCGGGATTTATGAGGATATGGTTAGTTTTTAGTTAATGCTAAGACAACGTGACAAGCTTATGTGTCTGTCTGTAGAGCTATACGACCACACTTATCAAGTGTCCGAAGCCAAAAGCAAAGATATTCTGCCAAGTTGCTAGCATGCTTTTACATCCTCTATTTGTTTCTTTTTACTAAACTCTGACAAAATGTGAGAGTTCTACTGCACCAGATATATGCCATAAACCACACAGGTGGTAAAAAAATGATTTAAAGACGTACCTAATAACTAGTCAAAACATGCAGCTATCTGGAAATGCCCGGATATACAGTTACACACCCAACAAACAAACAGTCAGACAAGACATGACAGTATATAAAACATAATGCATAGTGTACACTCTCATAATTCACGTCGCCGGGACATCGGGCAGTTGGCTTGCTTCCCGGCCGTGCGTCCCACTTGACAGGCGCACACACTCCGCTGTCACACTGAAACAATAGAATATCGTCCTAGTCGAAATAGAACTCGATTAAAATGATAGCCTTGACGACACAGAATTTATAGTAAATTCTAGCCTGATGTGCAAGTGTGGTGCTGCCCCGCTAACAATGGGACACATGATATTGGGTCTAGCGTGTCCTTATGCTTGCACACTACAGGAATTGTCTGAAATGATATAGCCAAACTTGCATCTAAGTTGGTTTATTCCGATCTGCCCCCACCGGTCTATCACTAGTGGTGGAAGTTGCAACTATTTTTCTCATCTACCATGGGTGGTGGTTGCGTCTGATTCAGTCGCATTTACTCCTACCTCTGCCACCATTTCTATGCCGACTCATTATAAATATCCATAAAAACGATAAGCAGAAGATGCAGAACTAAAATCTAAAAGTATTTTCAGCGTGTATGTGTGGCAATGGAACAACGAGTGTTAATATGATAGGAAAATAACCCGATTATTCATAGTATTGAAGAACGTTTTATGGGATAAACATACCTATTTCTTACAGTTTAAAATGGCTTATATAATTATGTATATTATACAGTCACCAAAAAAGGATAAAATAAAATCAGGACTGGAACTTGAATAATATTATGAAAATATCGTGTCTGAAAGGTAAACTTTTAGAGTTGTTTGTCTTGTCTCTTGAGAATTTGAGATGTTAAGTATCAAAAATAGTTTTGTGGCGTCGCTAATTAGGCCACGGCCATGTTTTGCAAATGCGTAACCACGTCGACGATTATGAAGACACACCCATTATCATCACTATAGACACAATTACCAATATACCAACAACACAATACTGAATCGAAGATTGATCCGGAAGATATTTCCTGACAGTGAAATAAGGTGAAAATTCTCACAGATATGGCGAAATCCCTAGTTGGGAAATCGTGACATCGTTTTCCATATCGTGTAGACCTAGAATGCTGTTATAAAGTTAATTTGATCGACTGTCAAACATCCATCTTTATGATTGACGTGCATTTAAGTCGGATTCCGGTTGCTGTGCGGTGCTTGATTATAAATAGACATTGTTAATGTTTAGAGAATTGCAGTAGGAGCAATGTTAATGGAATATAACAAAGTGAGAAGAGGAGGTACGAATCTTATTACGACTGATGGAGGGCTGAGTAGGTACTCAGTAATGAAGTCTCTCTCTTTTAAGTGTCATTAAACTTGCGTATGTCAAATGTAGCTAGAATTTTTAAACAATAGAAGTGTACTCTCGTTAAAGACATCATCCAGCTTGTTCCTTTCTTGCAACGCCAGTTATTGATGAAAACTGAGCTGATTATCTTGCAAGTTGGTAAAATTAATGTCACGTCTTCTTCGACAACATTCCAAGGCATCTAGAAAGTTTATCTTTGACTAATGTATTTATAAATGAGGGTAGTTAGTATCAATATCGTGTGACTAGTATAATTAGCGCATTCGTCTGTCCGAGGCGCGTCTGTCAATGGGCGCCGGCGACCGATGACAGGCCATCAGCTGAGCGGAAAATCACGACTTCCCGATAAACAACATAATTTTCGAGACCAAGCTTAGATAACCTCACCTCACCTCTTTTGATTGACTCGTTCAAGAGTCATCGTCGCAAGCGCGATTGCTGAGCATGAGGCCCTGGGTTCGACTCCCAGGTCGGGCAAAGTGTTATTGGGTTTTTCAATCAGGAATTTTTCAGCAGCAGCCACGGAGTCTGGTTCTGTGCCCGGATAATGTCAATAGGCTCACCCCCTATTACATGGACCTTTTTTTTTATTTCGGATGGGAAATCATCAAATGACTTCTCCCGCTCTGGGCTGAGCAGGAGGGTGTGTCAGACTTTTACTGACTAAAACCCACCCATGTTCCTTCATCGCCCTTTGTGTTCCGGGGCCGCGGTATCTCTTTCGAACAACCCGCAGCACATTACATGGATTTATTACATATTACATGGACCTGAAACATAGTTGGCGAAATGTGGATGTACAGCTACTATTAGGTACACCTCTGCCTAACCCTTCGGGGATTACAGGCGTGATTTTATGTTTTACGTCAAGCTTAGATAAGTATGGAAAATTATTTTAGGTACACGTCGTATATAATTATGCGCCAATAAGCTTTGTCAAGGAACTTAGCAAACAATTATCTTAGTCTATAGCAGTTCACTGTTGGTTATAGGTAAGAAATACTCTCTAGGGCTGTGCCATAAAGCGGCCGTTACCATGTAAGTACTTATCTATATGATCACTCCATTCACTCCACATTGTAATTGAAGATGAGGAAGTAATTTGTATCACGTTCCATTATCCTGCTAACTGTCTGTTGATACAGAAATCGGGTAAACCTCAACAACTAAGAGAACACACAAAGTTTGAGACTGCCCTTGGCTTTGACCCTCACTGCGTTAAACTACTTCCAGTTGCTACGCGATTCAAAACCAATTTGAAAATTGAAATAAAGCACTATAACCGTAAATTATTTACAGATTCCGGATCTAAGACGGACGTAGGTGCAGCTGTCTGCTCATAAAAGAGGAATGTGGAAGTTAAAAACTCTTCCCACACATAACTAAGCTCCTATCGTACGTATCATCGATCCATCAAATTATAAAAATGTGAGAAGATCGTGTGAGGTAGGCTCATAATGTAAACGTGATCCAATCTTCTCCAATATATTGTTATAATTTACAACGAGCAGCTTCTCTTGATCTAGTTCTATAATATAAAGTCATAAACACCCGAAAATAGTTATATGAATATAAATCAAAACTCTTTAGATCTTCAGTTTTATCGCTGAGTGGAGTGAAAAGGGAAGAGAGAAAATCCACTCTCATTAATTAATTGATCAATATTATCGAGAACCTATACTAATATTATAAAGAGGTTAAAGTTCGTATATAGGGGTAATCCTCGGAACTCCTGATCCGATTCCGAAAATTATTTTATTAACCGGAAGCCACGTTATCCCCGAGTGGCATCGGCTACATTTTCCGTTTAACGTTCCTGTGGGTTGATTTCTGTACATCACGGGAGCGAAACTGCGAGCAAAAGCTAGTATGCAACTGAACGCAATCAGCAACATCGCATCATCTAAACCGCGTTCAAGAGCTATCATCGTTACGGAATATTGACACTGACAGCTCTTGATCGCGGTTTAGATGCTGCTAATCGCGTACGGTGTAAGTGGTGAAATTCACCGTTAGTTCAGAATATCGTTCGGAAGTTCATTGAATAGTGAAGTAGAGCTTTTGATTTATCCCTTTTAGTGGGTTGCGTGACGTACAGAAAGATCAAATTCAAGATCACTTTCTATCTTTAGAAAGATATCATAAATCACGCTGCAATTAGATTATCGTGAGGTTTTTGATTTAGAGTTTATGATGTGATAAATGTATCGCGGTGAAGGAAAACATCGTGACGAAACCTGGACTTCAATATACTTAAGTCTGAAATCGCCAACCCGTCTTGAGCAAGTGTGGTGATCAATGCTCGTGCCTTCTCTGTTTAAGAAGAGGCCTTTGCCCAGCAGTGGCACAGTTACAGGCTGGTATTATTTTATTATTAAATGTATTGCTACTGGGTATTGGGGTAAGTAGGACAAGTTAGTTAAATATTGATCAAAAAAACGGGAGAGAAATATTATGGTCTATAGTAAGATAATCGTTGGCTATGGCTATGGTGAGGTCAGTAATAGCTTACAGTCCTTACTTAACAGTTCCTCTCAGTTTGCTGTTAGGTTGCTGTGGCTGCTTACAAGTAATCTTGCCTCATGTTACATGACTCCTGTCGCACACACGCGGGCGCCCATCTTTGCGTCGCGGGTCGTTTAGCCAATAAATATACTATTCTCATGTTTAGATTTTTTTTTTATCAGTTAATAGATTTCCAAATGATATCCTTATAGCATGAATATATTAAAATATTAAAACTTTTAAGATATTAAATAAAAGACCGCTTGTGAATGTACTCGGAACTTTAATTTTAGAGTAGCATTCCACACAGAGACAGACTGAACGAAGAAAAAACAGTGTACGAAGTCAGTGCGGTGAGAGGGACATTGAAGAACATGATTATGTGATGAGCGAAGATTTCTAGTGTGGTTGGCGCAAATGTACTGTAAAATGGGGTGCATTCACTAACATCCACACCTGAGAAGCGTTCTAACAAAAAAAAAATGCAGAACATATTTTTTCGGCACGTTCCCCGATTTTACATTACACGACATCAACAAAATGTTCACGTTTATTTTGCAAATGTTTATTTTCTTCGGTGCTAAGCTAACCGTGGAAAATGATAAAAGAATGTTCACAATATACAAGACTAGTAATGAGAATTATTGTGTCGTTGGCAGGGGGCCATCGTTCGCCAATTAAAATTATATTTGGCGTTTTTTGGCACGGAATTATCGTGGTTTTGTTTCACGTTTTGTCAACGTTTTGATTTGACGCCCTCGTAAATACTGTTTGTGCTAATAAAGCTTTTATACTCTTCAAGAATTCAGGAAAAGCTTCGTAAACTGTTTTGGCCTCGTGTGACTTGATTTATTTAGAAAAGGATACTTAAAAAAAACCGAAGGTCATGGCAATTTTAACATGTTAAACAGACAAAGGAATCTGATACATCCTACGTTGCGCATTTCACAAAGGAAGATTACGAGTTTCTTCTACCTACTGAAAATCCAGCCAAAGTATCTCTCGTTGGTTTTAGCTTATGTCAGACGGAACCACAGGCAAGCTACTCTACTATTACTATAAAATACAATGTATTATAGTTACGATTTGAACTGTATCCAACGCTCGTTGGAAACAATAGTGGCCCAGGCTCAGTTATTTCTAAACGGGTTAACTTCTGCCAAGAATAATAGCACCAATATCACAAATAAACGTGTAAAGTTTAAATTTCTAATGATTCCCGGGTCGAGCAAAGTGTTATTGGGTTTTTCCATCAAGAATTTCTCGGTAGAAGCCACGGAATTTGGATCTGTGCCCGGTTGATGGCAATAGGCTCGTCCCCTATTAAATGGGACTTAAACATAACTGGCGAATGTAGGCGTACTATTTTGGGTACACCTCTGCCGAACCCTTCGGGGATTACAGGCATGATGTTATGTGATATGTTGTTCAAATTTTTCTGGTGCATAAAAAAGGAAGTGGGTAGATGTAAATTCTAGCCTGGATAAAAAGTTTAAAAGAGACGATTGTATCCCTGCAAGACGCATAGAAGAGTTTTTTGCTTTGGAATGGGCTAGTTTAAGTACAGCTTCATCTTTTTGGTTTTGACTAACCTCCTTGACAATTCATAGTCCTTGTATTTGGTTTATCAGACTTTGAGTCTGTTAAGTAATTAGCGATCGCTTGATGACTTGGCTCTCTGACTCTGTCAATCTCCGTATAGTATTCCTGCAAGCTTTCCAATGACAGCTTAAACGCCTAATTATTGTGTTAGTAAAACAGAGTTAAGGGATGTTTTGAACACTTAACCCGGAAACGCGAAGAAGATAAACACTATCTTCGTGACACTTTTTTATTTTTTTATTTAAGATGGGTTTGTCTTGACTCTAGTCTAGGTCAGAGGTGACAGAAGTCACCTCTGACCTAGACTAGACTAGACAGAGTCGACGATGGAGCGAGCTTACCCAGAAGAAGCCTGTTTACTCTAACACACACTGGTTACACTGGTTTCCACTTAGCTCTAGGTCATATTAAATAAATAAAACTTTGGAATGAAGTGGATATTTCTCCAAAACATTAATATTTCACATATGATTTGATTTATGAGCTACTCCGTGTTTCTTATATTTTTAATCTCTTGAGCAATCTTAGTTGACAACTATCATTTATTTGCAAATTACTATAGATTGGCGATACCAACTACTACATAGTTCATAAATTAAGTGAATGAGTGTTTTTCCGAATGCAATTATAATTCATTAGTACGCTGGATGTAATTTTTAAGGAGTAAGTAAGGATCTTAGTAGGTGGTGTTCTGTAGTGTCAGCCTGGCCCCAGGGGAAAATGGCGTGAGTTTATTTAAGTACGCTACGTCTTTTCTGAATTTCATAATTAAAAGATCACTTCTGAAAAACAATACCTACGGCTTTCTGATCGTCGATACACGGTGCGAAGAAACATGAGAGAACGAAGTACGATACGATTACGAAGTAGTGCATCACATGGACGCACTAGGTACCATTTTCCTAAATTCCTAAAGAATCGGATGATGAGTAACGATACAGGAATACACTCGAACATTAAACGCAAACTACCAAATCCCCAAAATCGCCCTCATTTCAATTATCACAGCAGTAAAATGTATCTTAAAACACATTTGCACAATTTCTTCACACTTTATTATATTTATTGATATAGAAGTTTCGTGTTTGTTCTGTTTTATGTGTTATAAATTCCTCGGGGAATAAAAACTACACATTAATACATTGTCACCAGGACGGAATTAGACTCCATTGAGAAACGTTAACATTAGTGGAGTATAAAATGTAGAGAAGAAGAGCTGAATATCTAATACATAATCTTTCCCACACAGATTTAATTAGATTGGACTGAGACGAGCAACTACTAATACTACTACTTAATACTCACTTCAGATTAATATAATTTCATAAATCAACGATTTCGGCAGATGTCCAGCCATTTAATTTCATTTAAGTTCAAGTACATTGCACTGTATACAGATTGAAATTCTTAATTTAGCATTGATAGCTGAGTACAATATGTTCAACCCTGTCCCCGAATCTAAGGTAGGCCTGTGTCTTATGGGGTAGGGTAATATGGTGCCCACGTTGATCGTAGACGTAGACCAGTAGAAGCAAATCCAAGATCAACAGAAATTGCAGTGTGAATTGTTCACATGGATTTGAGAAATTCATAGGTACCAAAAAATTTTCCACTTTCGTTGTTCAGCTTTGCATGCACTCGCTCACAGAACAGATAACAGAGGCACTTGGAGGAGGGGGTTGTGTCATTTTCCGTGTACGGGAAGAAGTTCGGAGAAGTAAAAAGACCCAATTTTTCAGTTATTTTCGATTTTCTGCTACGAAAATCTGTTGGGCAGGAAAACTTATGCCCAACGAAAATCTAAATAACTTTGTAGCAGTAAATTCATATTTAAATAATATTTTACACAAAAATTACAACGTAAATCGTGAAGGTTTCCTTCACACCGGTCTCAAGACGTTTTCTATTATCTTGTGAAGAATGTTTCCGGTATGTTATCACTCTTAGTGGCCTGTCAGTCGCCTGCTGGAGCATGACGACGTTTATTAAGATAGCAATAATATTTGTCATGTTAATGGAATTGTTCCTAGATATACGGGTAACCCAGAGTCACAAAATGATGACGTCACGTTATGTCACGACAAAACAAAACATCACTACATTGACTTATTCGAAACATACATCAGCCTATAGGCTATATTGTGAACTCAATTGGGCTTTGGACACGAGCCCAGCTCTTTGTGACTGGGAGTAGGTCATAATGAACCACCCGGGTCCAGTGCAGGTTGGGGACATGCTAGTTTCCTTACGATGTTTCCTTCATTTTGAAAGCAGTGGTTAAGAAATAAATTACACAATGTAACGCATCTGCCTGGGTTCGAACCTACGCTCATAAGTCAAGGTCATTACCGCTGGTCCACCATTGCTCTTCAGTACAAGTATGCCTGCAGACTTCAGTACATGTGTTATTATCGTCAATGCCAAGGCGGTAGTCCATCTCTCGATCGGCCTTCGTACTTTGATTAATCTCTGGTATTACAAGTGGTGTTTGTAGGTACATACGATACCTCTGTATCTACTGGAGTATTAGTGGAAGGGGCGGGAGTGCTGGCGGTTTATACCACATTCAAGTGAGCAGTGGTAGAAGTAGGTTCATACCAGCTATAGACATTTAAAATTATCACTATCATTTCATGGGAGTAGCCAGAAACTACAGTAGTCACGCTTCTGAGATACGCCTTTAGCTTTGTCCACATCTGCTGATGCTACACTGCTAAGCGTAATTCTTGAGATTTCGTAAGCCAAACTTTTCATTGAATAAATTCATTTAGGTTCATATAAAAGTAGTTTTTCTTACTTTCGCCTCCATTCCGTTCTATTTTATTTCCATTAAGATTATTAATGTGTCCATTATTAGATCCATTTTATTATAACTGTTGAATGATATAATATAGTTAAGAGACTATTTAGGTAACTTCAATCTGTAATTATGATGATGATAATATTGTCGATGATGGACAAACGATTTTTTTTATTTTCGCAATTCAGACATGTGAGCGTGCGACTAGCTAGACTCTGTTATACCGTAGAAATTATACTCTTATCAATCTAAATACATGTTAGCATGAGGCTAGCTCATTGAAGATTAAGTAGGACACGAATAAAATGGGATAAGGGCAGGAGACTGATGATGACGAATAGGTACCTATCCTCGTTTTGTCTTCCACGTTTTAAGTTATGATAGTTTTTTGTAAATCCCAATATAACGCTATATTGGGATTTAAAAAAAACTATCATAAGTTAAAATTAAATTAAATTCTAGAGCCAATTTTCTTATTTCTTACCAGTTTTATAAAACTTTTCTGATCGCTTGGATTCGGTAAAGATGTGAGAGCATTAGTTGTAATCAATCGGATACTTTACAAATGGGGCATTGAAATATTTATCATTAGCTATCCAGAAACGGAAAACCATCGAACTTGATTGAAATATACAAACACGTCGGTGTTCCCAGCGCAGCGGCCGCCAACCTCAATTTCACGGTCATATAAATCATTGACAGGCTTATGAAACCGATTTTTACATCGAGCCATTGGCACGGTCAGTCAAGTGGCGAGCAAAAATACACCTAGACAACGCCTACCAGCATCCAGCCACATTCATTCATAACTCCAACGTCATCTGTATATCTCCTGTTGATACCAAAACGTTTGTTCATAAAAAATTGTCTCAACACAGTCTCTGAAGTGGTTTGTTAATCTAACGGATGCTGCGATGTATATTCTGCGTAAGAACTCATTTATTAGCAAACTACGTATATCTTAAAGTCTGAATTAATTTTGGAAATTTGATTTGGTTAAATTTCGTGTTTTGCAGCAGAAGAAGCGAGGGAAAGGCGATGGGAAGAATAAGGAGAACATCATCGAAGACGTCCATGATGGTAAAGATGAAGAGGAGACTCCGGAGCCTGTGGTGGAGAAGAAGAAGAAAGTTTGCTACGAGATCAGAGAGTCGGATATTATGGGCAGGTAAATTAAATTTTAACTTTTTACTTATCTATCAAATCCAGAAGTTGACTGCGATAGCCTCAGATAAAAATTAGAAAGTATTTACATACTTAAGTCGACATGCAATCGGCTGGAGCTGATCACCACATTTGTTGCATTTAGTTCGGCGCGGTGTCGAGTCTCGTCGTCGTCGTCCGAACAAAAACGAGAAGATTGTCGTCTTTTTTGCTTTTATTGCATGGATTTGAAGCTCGTTTTGACTGGCTTGAGCCAATTTCGCGTCGATAAGTGAGGTCAGGGTCCATCTCTTAGTTGCAGACTTGCAGTTTGTGTCCTCGCTTATTGCAAAGCCCAATTTGCTTGTAAGCCGACCTCAAAATACTTTGCAAAAGCTCTGATGACGTAATTCATGTTTTCCCGCGCAATTGTTAGAGCTCAGGGATGTATTATGGTGTTACTAGACAATTTGGCGATCAGCCCATCTCTATTTGTGCACTATTCGGATTTCTGGACTAAATGCTCTTAGCCATGAAGTATAGAAGCTATTTTATGAACTATTTGGAATTTGTACTCTACAAAAAATGCGTATTGCTCCAATTGTACTTTAGTTTAAAATCCTGTGTTTCAGATACCTAGTGGCGAACCGGGACATTCGACCTGGTGAAGTGATTATCGAAGAACCGGCCATTGCTGTCGGACCCTGCACTGGTTGTGGCCTCATCTGTCTTGGATGTTATCGGGAACTGGATGAAGCAAGTTTGGCCAAGTAAGTTACGAAGTACTTACTTGTGTGTTAATAATTTTTGATTTCCGTTCAAGATAATCAAATAGTGTTCCTTACCGATTTCTGTAGCGGTGATCCTATAAAAGGCTCGCTGGACCAAAAGTTTTGACGATCGACGGTCGCAAAAAGAATGGTCAACTTAATAAAGTTGACCAGCAGTTGACTGCAGCTGCAGTGTTAAAGAAAAAAAAGTAGGTTTAGGATTCCCTTTAATTCTGATAATCTTACAATGTCCTTTCAAAACAAAAAGCCTCCAAGTGTCCACTGTATCTAAAATTCTAAATGTTACCACCTCTCCTCAGATGTCAAGGTTGCAAATGGCCAATGTGCAGCAGCTCGTGTCCAGGCTTCGGGAAGTACACGGGGCACTCCACGTACGAGTGCGACACCTTGAAGGGGATACCGCCAGTCTACTCCAAGCTTGAGGATCTGAAGGACTCTTATCAAGCTCTGATGCCATTGAGGTACGTCTACATGATTTAGTCAGTAATCATTGTATTGTGGAAATGTCGTCACAAGCGCTACTGCTTAGGACGATCTGTCTGCATTCGTGCCTGGTTGATGGCAATAGGTTTGCCTCTATTACATAGAACTTAAACGTAACTGGCGAATGATACACCTCTGGCTAATCCTTCGGTAACACAGGCTATGTTTATTTTATGTTAAGGAATTTTATATTTTTAGCTAGTTTTAACGAATGATTCCAGATGTTTACTCCTAAAGAAAGCTGACCCTGCGAAGTGGGCAGCCATGTCAGCGATGGAGGCCCACAACGACCTGCGTCGCGCTCGGGGAGACATCTGGCCAATCAACGACAAGAACGTCGTGCAGAGGATCAAGAAGTGGGGGTTGCAGTACGAAGACGAGGAGATTCATACTATATGCGGAATTTTGGAGGTAGGAAGGACTTCTGACTCTTAACAACTATTCATCATCTGCGGCCTGCCTAGCCTTTTCCGATCTATGTTGGGGTCGGTTTCCAGTACATCCGTGTAAACTGGTAACTGGCATTCATTTGTATCTAGTTAGACTGTACGCCGACGCCAACATGATTAGGAGGCTTGGCAGATGATGAATATCAGCTGGATAATAATAATATCGTTTTAATTTCCAGGTCAATGCCTTCGAAGTCGGCGGCAGCGGCGCCAACGCCCGCGCTCTGTACGACAGAGCATACCTCCTGGCTCATGACTGCACACCTACCACCACACACACAGATGCTGAGCGAGTCCCTGGCAGACCTCTCATCATCAGAGCTTCAGTGCCCCATAAAGCTGGAGACTTGATATCATTGTGCTACGCATACACGCTGCAGGTTGACATGGCTGCTGACTCGTTCTTTCCTACTGGTATTGCTAATCAGCTACTGGCTCAAGTACTGATATTCAGATTCATTCCGTCGGAATGGAACCCGATGTCAACATAATTGGGAAAAGGCTAGGCAGGGTGATGGCTGCTTTTTTTTCCTAAGAAGTTTTTGACAGCGATTATTATAGCCGTCTCGGCTGAAAGATATCCAAAGCAATGACTTATGAATTATAGTGATTAGATTGCGGTTGATCCATCTACTGAGGTACATGGTAGCCTAGTCAGCGGGTTACGCTCTAGAATAGAAACATAAAATGCTATTTGAAGATAATTGCTACTTATAGGCTTCATTTAATAAAGCATACTATACGAGCATATACTTATCTACTCCAGGGTACCCTAAAGCGTCGCGAGCACATAAAGCACAGCAAGTTCTTCGAGTGCAGCTGCGCGCGCTGCAGCGACCCCGGCGAGCTGGGCAGCGCCGCGTCCGCGTTCCGCTGCCCGCGCTGCGCCGCGCGCGTGCTGCCCGCGGCGCCGCTGCAGCCCGCCGCGCCCTGGGCCTGCGCCGCCTGCGGGTACACCATGGCGGCGCCGGCCGTACAGCTGCTTCTCAAGAGGTCACGTCAATATTTTACACCGTTTTGAGTTACAGTTAGATCCTCAATCATATATCATATCAGTTAGTTCTTATTGGGTCAAATCATATTTTGATAACTTGCTTTCAAAATTGATCAACTTTAAAGTGATTCTTAGGTTCTCCTTTTGTCACGAATTATAAAGTATCTTGATGTGTGGTCAGCATATAATACTTAGTACATTACTGCCGCGGTCTATAATGACTACTTTGCTGGTCGCGCTGATGATGGCCGACAGCGCAACGTAGCGCAGCTCCAGGCCGACACAACGCGGTCAGCGTGCAGCACTTGATGGACGAGCTGAGATACAACGAGGACAGCAAGGGCTGCAATGATGGCCAAGCTGGAAGGCCTAGAGCGTAGCTAGGCTAGCTCGAGGCAATCATAGCGTGACCAGCAAAGTAGTCATAGTGGGCCAAGGCTTGTATAGTGCTTTACTCAAAAATGCAAGTACCTAATCAAAATAAAACCAGCAAGTAATTTAAATAAAACAACCACTAATTTAGCTTCATCTTTAATGTCTGGCGGTGTTAAACACATTGAATTGGAAAAATTTTTGCTTTGGGAGCTAATTTTTAGCAAAAAAGTCACTAAATAAAAATGAAATTTTCGCTGAACCGCGCTTTTGTTACTTCTTTGTTTTTTTTTTTTAGCAATGGTAGTTGGAACTATACAGCCAAATATGGAATAAAATCTTCTTGTACCTATCTCTATAAATATAAACAGCTATGTTTTAAATAAAATCTTTTTGCATTTGATTTTTTAAAACGTTGAAACGTCAAAATAGCGGCCGGCAATGTTTTGCCGGCCTGTTAGAGCGACCAGCAAAACTTTGCCGGCCGCTCCTTGAAACAGAACGGCAAGGTCGACTTTGCTCAAACAAAGTTGTCAAAATAATGACCACATTACATGCATTTTTGAGTAAATATATTAATTAACTAGAAATTTAATTAAAATGATAATTATGAAAAGTACAGTTACTAAAATTCAACACCGACTTTCTGTTACCGAGTTTCGCGGTATTAAATTTTCAACCGCTAATTTAGCTTCATCTTTAATGTCTGGCGGTGTTAAACACATTGAATCGGAAGAATTTTCGCTTTGAGAACTCATTTTTAGCAAAAAAGTCACTAAATAAAAATAAAATTTTCGCTGAACCGCGCTTTTGTTACTTCTTTGTTTTTTTTTTTAGCAATGGTAGTTGGAACTATACAGCTAAATATGGAATAAAATCTTTTTGTACCTATCTTTATAAATACAAACAGCTTTGTTTTCAATAAAATCTTTTTGCATTTGATTTTTTAAAACGTTGAAACGTCAAAATAGCGGCCGGCATGTTTTGCCGGCCTGTTACAGGGACCAGCAAAACTTTGCCGGCCGCTCCTTGAAACAGAACGGCAAGGTCGACTTTGCTCAAACAAGGTTGTCAAAATAATGACCACATTACATGCTTTTTTGTGTAAATTATAAAGCATTCAAAAATAAATGTGCCGTTAAATGGAGACTAAAATTAATTGATATAAATAATAATATTTTCTCTGCTACAGTCCACACCCACAGGCGTATCCAATTTTCTACACCGCTAAAATGACGTGATTTTTTCGGCTAAGAAATCCTAACTCACAAACACCTTTCTAAATAAATCCTCTTCAAACTTTCCAGACTAACAGACGAATTTGACCAGATAGACGTGAACGACGTCCGAGGGTACGAAGGCTTCCTCCACAAGTACCGAAACGTGATCCACAGCACGCACTACCTGTGCCTGTGCGCCAAGCACTCGCTGAGCCAGCTGTACGGCAAGGTGGCGGACTACATGATACACGAGATGCCGGACGCTGAGCTGCACAGGAAGATCGAGATCTGTCGGGACCTGATGAAGGCGTTCGATATTATTGAGCCGGGGTATTCCAGGTTGAGAGGTGACGGGTCTTTGATACCACATTATTCTATTGGATAACACCGACCGCTGAGCGTGGAATGGGGTCCTGAGATCGATTCTCGGATCGGGAAAATAAAAGTGTATGTAGGTTTTTCCAGACACTGAGTACTTTTCCAGAGAAACTAAATTAAAGTTTTTGCTAGAACTTGCAAAAATGTAATTTAATTTAGAGTTCATAAAACAAAACAAGAACATTGGATCAATAAATGTACCTGTCAATCAATGGATCAATAAATGTACCTGTTGCAATTATGATTGCGGTTCTGGTAGTGATCAGATAGCATGCAGCATGCCGTCGTGTGGACCTGCCAGTATTAGTGAAGCAGCCGTACGCAAAGTACGCGCTTCGGACGTCGAGTTGCAGACACCAGCCCGTTATACAATACTATAGTGAAGGCAGGACCTATTTGAAAATGTTGTGTTGCGATTGGTTCCAGGTGTAACGTTGTATGAACTGCACGCACCGCTCATGATCCTCACGACGAGGGCCTTCGAGAAGAAAGCGATCACCAAAGACAACTTGAGGACTCGACTCAAAGAGGTAATGATTACAAGTATCTAGACCACACTGGCACACGTTTTCGTCTTAACTGCCCGACCGGCAGATCACTTTTCATGAGACCTACTACAAGACCTAGCTCATAATGTGTCTCGATTCAAAAACCGAGTATTACTAAGAACGCCATTTTTGGTCACTATTTCTTCACCACGTATCAAAACATTTGAATTCTCTTTGGATAATCAATGTGAAGAAATGTAGTATAGTTGTAAAAATATATGTATAATTCTGAAATTACTTCTACTTATTTTCTTGTCATCAGCAGTCCATTATGACCATTGATGATGATTTGATGATTTTTGTTCCAGATCGTCGGATACCTCACAGAATCAGCGCTAATCCTAGGCTTCGAGCCAGCCCAGTCCTCCGAAGGTCTGATGGCATCAGCAGCGAGAGACGCGCTCAAGAAGATCAAGACTTGGGAACAGATCATCGGCAAGATCTCATGATGAGTGGTGATGATGTTATGATGTGGAGAATGTTGGCTGAATGAGTTCGTTGGGATTGAACTGTTTCATAGGTTGTTTGGAAACTAAACTAAAACTTACTTCTTTCTTCAGATTTACCGTAAAATTGGGATTGATTTATCAAAGAAAATTGTAGGGTACCTACCTATAATTAATTTTTTTTGAAATTTTAATTTGTATTTTTTCTCTGATAACAACATCTAAAATAGCAGTTTGGTAGTTTGTTACAAAGTCTTCTTTTCTCATTTATTGCAATGCATTTCACTGGTTTCATTTATTTTCTTTCAACTGTAAAGAAATCACATAGAAAGTTTCATAATTTATTTCTCGGCTTCGGCTCTCTTGAAAAATGTATACGATTTGGCTAATTTATTGTTTTGTGAATATACAATATACATGTACATTAAGTATGTAAAAAATTATTTTTAAACTCTCGTGCTTATTATTTCATAAACACAATTTTCCATCGAAATAATATTTCTTACTACTAATATTACAAATAATTTTGTAACTTATGTATAATTAACCCATAAATGTCAATCTTGATTATTATGTAACTTATCGGAAAACAATTATTTATTTTTGTTAAAGATTTATTTATTCATTCCTTCGACTAAAAGACATTATTATTGTGTGAAATATTTTTGTAATGAACTGTTTAACCTACTCCAAACTAATTTAGCATTTAAAATAAATTATTTAAAAAAAAACGCGTATTTTTTATTTTTTTTTGGCCTCCGTTAGGTTTATCTATCACTATTGCACGCGTATACGAAGTTTCGCGTCCGTGCTAACTGTGGTGCTGGCGATCCTGGCTGCACGATCAAGTTATGTCTGTTATAAAAATATATTGTCACCAGAACCAATGAAAGGTGTGTGCTAAATTTCAGCTCAATCGGATACCAGCAAGTGGTCGGAAAATGGTTTGCAAATAAAGCGAGCAACTTACATTAATAGATGCGAACAGTGCAAGTTAAATAAAAGCTTGTAAAAATAAATGTAGTATAGTATAGTGTGATATATGGGACTACTAATACATCTGGCGAAATTAGGATGAGGGAATTACAGGAAAAATATAATGCAGTCACGTACTCAAAAAAAATTCGGACCGGTTCTGATATTATCATGGTAACTTTTAGCAGTTAGAAGTACCTAGAAGTTCCCGTGTGCCACCCTCATATATTTCGTGCATCAAAAGGCGCGATAACCCAACCCCATTAGTACACCGGCGCGCTCGAGGTTGGCAGATCCATTTTCACCTTCAAAATCAAACAACATCACGCCTGTTGTTACACGAAAGGATAGGCATCTATGTGGCTATAGCAAGTACACTCACATTTCGCTAGGATATATTTAAGGTTCCATGAAATAGGGAATGAGCATTTACCATCAGCCGGCACATGTATAGACTCCGGGCTGCTACTGAGATATTACTGACCGAAAAACCAAGAACATTTCGACGAGCCGACTTGGGAATCAAATCCGGGACCTCCATATTCAGCAGTAGCGCTGACGAGCACTAGGCAAAACTACTAAAATAAAATTTAAACACTGTATATTGCACTTAGGAACTTATGTAGTGTAATTGCGGAGCTTGACAGAAATACTGATAGGTTTGTACCTAATGTGTGACCTAATTTATTTTACACGGATATATCTTTATCAGACTAAGGCGGAGTCAAAAAGGGGTAATTTACAAGGAATATTTTACAATTAGTGCCAATAATAATATGCACTGCGTTAAATACAATAAAGCTGGAATACGTCTATAGTTTCAAGTGTCAAAACGCGCGGTTTATTTTTACACCGCGCATGCGCCCAATGCGCGTGCGCCGGTCAGTCAGCCCGGCTGCTCGCACATGGAAGATCTTCGGAAGTTGCACTGTGTTTTCCCTTATTTCTAAAGACATATTTTGTGTTAATTACTTAGTGACCTATATGGAAATACAAAAAGTTTCAAGTGAGTAAATAGGTAATAGTTATCGTTTAGTGTAGAAATGTTGATTATAGAACCATATTATTTATAGCTTGAATTTACATATTTGAGATTGTAATTTGAGAGAAGGAATCTGATTGCTCGAAAGTACTGTATAGAAGTTTGTAAGTCATAAGCAAAAACAAATTAGGGCAATCCGAAACGTTTGGTGCCTGACAGTACCGGCTTAGCAATACTTCTTAAAACATCATAACTATTCGACAGAATAATATGTGGGTCAACACATAGGTATAGTGGCCATAGATTTATACGGAACCACTGAAAACCAGGTCTAGAAAGGCAGGACTACAAACATAAACTTATTAGTCATAATTTTTCTTTAAAACTCGATTAAATCTTTTTTCTGCCTTCTTGTAAACAATCCCACCACGATCGGAGAGAAATCCCATCCGTCTGTGTTTAAAAACTTAGTCAGTCCGATAACAATAGGAGTCAGAGAAGAGATAGTGCACCCGTATGTACTATCTCCATCGTCAATAGCCTCTGTTGAGATTGGCCGCCGTGAACGGTTTCTGGTCCATCTAGGGACTATTAACTACTCTCACAAAAAAAGATGTATCTTCTTTATTTTCCAGAATGGTAGAACAAGGCTCCTGCATAGTGTGCCTCTCCCCGGCCATCCAGAAGTGCTCGGGCTGTCAGAACGTGCACTACTGCTCCAAGGACCATCAGAAGCAGGACTGGAAGCAGCACAAGTTCCAGTGCACCCCCGCCAGGGTCAAAGAGAATGAAAAGTATGGCAGGTACCTGGAGGCTTCCAGGGATATTAAAGCTGGAGATATTCTGTTGAAAGAGAAGCCTCTCATCACTGGACCAGCTCAGGTAATGGCTTCATGATATTACTGCTGGCTTTGAACCTATACGAGAGTAGGTAGGTAGGTAGTTATTATTCAGTCAAAAGACTGTTATTAAAATTTTATGATTCCCCCTTTTTTGCCCCTTCTAGAATGAACTAAGTTGTCATAATTTTAAATAACTGCCATTATCATCATATTATCATTTGCAGCCTCACTATCAAAGGTTGACTGGTAGAAAATGTATGGAATTAAGTCTGCCTCTGTACTTTGTGCTTGAAGTGTTAAATAAATAAATATCACAGTCCAGTGTCCTTTCTAGCGCGCTCCTTTTTTGTGCCCTTGCTATCCTGGTCGGTGCGAGTAACTCTTTGTTATATTAAGCGATCTTCTTTAGGTCTTCCATCCATCTGGCTAGGTAACCATGTATGTTTTATTCATAACCACAATATTATCAATATCAGGTCACTCCACCAATCTGCCTCGGCTGCTACAAGCTGCTAGAGGAAGGCAAGACTGTGACATGTGAGAAGTGCGGCTGGCCCTTCTGTTCCGCGGAATGTACCGTCAAAGAGGAGCACGATCCTGAGTGCCACTATACAGAGCAAAAAGGAAAAAAGGTAATTTGAATAAATTATTGAGAAATTGTGGCAGAAGTTATGAGACTTTATCAAGTCTATAGATATTGCAACCGCTACAAATTAATCAATTCAAATGACGAGTTAGAATTTAGTAGAACATGCCTAGCTGATCTAGTAATTGCCTCGTTAGTCTTGGGCTCCGTTCGCAGGTCGGGCATAAAAGTATAAGAACACATATAAAGACCACTGCCAAACCCTTTTGGGATAACAGGCGTGATGTCATATAATTCAATGTCTGCCTTTGAAGTCGAGTGTCCTCACTAGTGTTTGTAATAGACTAAGGATCGTGAATCATTGTTCCGTTCTTAATCACTCCTCTATTATCACTCCTATTCCTTTCATCAGGTCAACATCACAACATTCGGAATCCCTCACCCGAACTACCAGTGCATCACAGTTCTCCGCTGCTTATACCAGCGAGACCACAACCAGAAGCTCTGGGGCAAGATCCAGGGTCTACAGTCACATTGTGAGGACAGGAAGGACACTGACAAGTGGAACAATGACAAGAAGATGATCGCGGACTTCATCTGGAAGTTCTTCAAGTTAGAGGAGACTTTTAGTGAGGAGGAGATTATGAAGTGCTGTGGGATTTTGCAGGTGAAACGTTGGCAAGATTGGATGTAGATCGCCTTTATTTATATTTGTTGACGTTTTCGGGATTTTTAGGACCATAAGCTAGCGCATGGTTGCTGCCGATGCATACCGACTATGCTAGGCAAAATCTATACCACGCTTTTGTTTTGTTATTGGGCTTGCAACGGTTTTAAAATGTGTCAAATTTAACAGGACGTTTTCTACAACGTGTGTCTACAGTTGACGATCTTACTTTGAAATAAACTCTAGGATATTTTGTCAACTTGTCAAAAAAAAAATATGTAAGCTGACGTACCTACTTTTTCTCATTTCTACTTCAGATCAACGCCCATGAGGTGCCTCTCCTCGAGCCGGAGTACGTTGCGCTGTTCGACCGCATCTCCATGGTGGAGCACAACTGTCGCGCCAACTGCAACAAGAGTTTCACCTCGCAGGGAGATATTGTGAGTAACCAATATCATAAGTTTAACTGAAAAAATTCAAAAACAACTTATTGAACAAAAATATCGCGATACGTTAAGCATCCGATTCAATCATATATTGATGCGTAGATTAGGAATGGGAGACTAGACCACAAGATGGCACTAGTCGACAACAGGAAACTTTTCATTTTGAAGGATCAAAGATGTAAAGTGAAAATAACACAAAACCTCATATACAGGGTTTATGGGACGTCGACAAAAGATTGAATTCATGGTAGCTGCTTGAGCCGCGATGTTCCGTACACCGTGTATTCCCAACCCGAAGACAGTTGAATCATTTTCCGGGAATTGTTGAGCTTCATTGTTTCGGCGATTTTCTGGTGGTTGTAATTGTTGAGAATAGGGTGGTGGGATGTTTATGATTGTGTAAACTTTATTAAGTACTTAACCTTCCAGATCCTGTGCGCCGGTGTGAACATCCCCGCCGGCTCTCACATTACGGTATGCTACACGGACCCCATGTGGGGCACGGAGGCGCGGCGCCACCACCTGGCGGACTCCAAGTTCTTCGAATGCACCTGCGACAGGTGCTCTGACGTCACTGAGCTGGGCACCATGTACAGTGCTGTTAAGTGCAAGAAGAAGTAAGTTGCTGGCATTGGATGATAAAAACACAGTGGTTTTCGCGATACGAGATTGCCACCACGAAAATGATTTTTAACCGACTTCCAAAAGAGGGAGATTATCGTCTGAATGGTTACATGAAAACATGTGACATCTATCAACCCGATCTGGGTCCGAGTGGCGGATTACGGTCCACTCCCTCCCACAGAGTGGCCTGTGTCCAAGCTGTGGGAACATAGCAGACTGACTATCTATGTCAGGCACACAGCGTGCACACAAACTTAATTGAATTATTTTGGAATCAATTTAGGTACGACGTAAGCGTGTAAGCTTTGAGATCTGCATTTCGGTGACACAAGAAAGTAATAGATCCTTTGCTATTGTACTTTTTTTTTCACCGTGGTCTGCTGTCCTTTAACTACCTCGTGTTACGTTTAAGAGACTGCAAAGGCTACCTCCTCCCGGACACCTTCATCCTGCCCATCCTCCACAAGACGAAGAAACCTGACCCTGAGACTCGCAACCTGGACAATAAGTTCTGGAAGTGTGACTCCTGCAAGGATGCTGTGTCCGACGCCATCATCCAGCAACTCGTGCAGGACATCGGCAGGGAACTCAGCATCATGCCCAAAGGAGATCCGGAGGCTTGCGAGAGGTAAGAATGAATTAGTCGAGCTGCTCTTTTTGCAAAAGCATGTTAGGTGTTTCCAAACATTGATGAGGGATTCACGGAACCGAAAAGTGTGGCAGAAGAAAAAGGGACAGGAGGAGGAGGTGGTATATACCCAGCTGTGGGTGAAATAGTGACGATGACGACTCTTCTTGAACATAACATCACGGTTGTTTTCCCCGAAGAATTTGCCTGACGATAGTATACCCACATTTCGCCAATTGAGTTTTGAATCCCATTCATATGACAACGAGCCAGCCTACTGCAATCAACATTTTATATTCTAGACTGAACAGTTACGAGAAATCCCAAAAGCTCATCATAACGTAGACATTATAATTACTTCATGCGAATAACCAACCCTTGCGATTTGTAGTCAGAAAAAATTAAACACCTGTATTTTTCGTCGCAAAAATCAGCAGACATTTTGGCTTTCTCTTTGATAAAGACCGTATCTATATACATGATGCCAGTGTTCATAGGAGATTCTCTATCCACTTTCCAGGTTCATCGGCCACTGCAGCAGCTATCTGCACCCCAACCACTTCTACATGATAGATGTGAGCCTGGCTCTGGCGCAGCTGATAGGGCAGGAGGTGGATCAAGGCCTGGCGATGGTCACGGATGACCGGCTTCTACTGAAGACACAGCTGTGCAAGAAAATTGCTGAGCTGCTTGAGATTTTAGCTCCAGGTACATATGTACATACATACATAAACTCACGTCTTTTTCCAATGAGGTTAGACAGAAGATACAGAAAGTCATCAGCTACGATCATTACATGCTCCTTCTGTTTTGCTTGCTTTGATGAAATGTGTGAAACCATAACTTAAACATAGCTTCAAATTTTATAGGCAAGGTCTGATATTTTACCAGTCGTTCGTCTGGGACGATGAATGCCAAAAAGACAATAACTATGCACAACAATACCAAAAAGTTAGTGCATTCCATGCCTCTTTTCAATGTTCTTCGTCATCGGATAGAAAAACAAAATAAATCCATGAAAAATTTCCAAGCCATCATTGAGTTTGTAAGCTCACATCTTAAAGTATTACCATTTTCCAGCTGAAACTCGTCTCCGAGGCACCTTACTGTACGAGCTTCACGCTGCCGTCGCTGAGACAGGACGGAGGCAGGCTCTCATTGATGGACCGATGACTCTGCTTGGTTATGTCTCTGTAAGTTACCCAACGTAGTATTTGTAAAAACATAACATCACGCGTGTAATACCCTTAAGGTCAGTTGGCCAGTTAAGTTTAAGTCCCATGTAATAGGGGCCGAGCCTATTGCCATCAACCGGGACAAGTCCAGACTCCGTGGCTGTTACTGAGAAATTTCTGATGGAAAAACAAAAAAAAACACTTTGCCCGACCTGGGAATTGAACCATGCCAACCCAGAATTAAATGGTGCTTCAGATGGCACCAACGAGGCTAAAAAGCAGATACCTACTTATTCTTCTTATCCAGTCCCAGTAGGCCACGTTGACAGCAGGGTCAGTGGTGCTCAAAGGAAATATTAAAATTCTATGACATTCAAGACCTATATGACTGCACACTCTTGCTGTTGATACATCGTCTACAGTGTACACTATGTAATTAATAGCGTGTATAATCTACACGCTATTAATTCGTCTGCTACGTCTCTCAATTACGCAACCGTAATAGCATAGAGCTTTATTATGCTATTGCGGTTGCGTCTCTGGCTTCGCTTTAAGATTACCGCTCAATTAACAAAGAGACGTCATTGTGGGAAAACATGATTGTTTTGATAAATTACGATCTCAACACCTGTTGTGGTTGTAAAATTGAATGGGTTGAGGTAAGGTATGTCCACGTTGAAGGCATCGCTACAGTCTAACCAGAACGTAGGTACCAGCATCAAATATCAGTACCTACCAAAATTATCAATTAGGTTAGTGAAGTGACTACCTTGATTTTTTTTTTTTGAAAACTCAACACAAATATTATTTCTAATTTTACCTTCGTCTCGATCTTGATTGACCCTTGGCCTCCTTTAATTCCTTTGCTATTGGACTTATTCATAAATACGCCTTGCTTGGACGTTGCTATTTTTAGCAAAATATGCCTTCAGCTAGAAGGCTTTAGTCAAAGATTTCGATGCCGTAGTAATCGTTCATAAACCAAATAATAAAACTGTATTAAACAAAAAAAAATACAGCCTCTGACGTAGAGCGACGTATGTATGTATCTGCAAACGTACAAAGTTTGTTATTTCCCGTAATAAACTCCCACTGTCTAAATACGAACTGAATATTGAACACGCGACAAAGGAAAATACGCCTGTGGTAAGTACTCGGCACACAATGAGAACACAAACGTAAAACACGTAAGTTTATGAGCTATTCGTAAAATGTTTTAAAAAGTTAAGTTATTTCTTATCGGAGGCGAAAAAGCGGTTGTAATTGTAACCAGTAGGCCTAGCACGATGTACAAGTTCAGAAAGACAGCAAACACAAAACATACTTTATTTCTTGGAGTTTCTTGCCCATGTTTTGGTATAGGCAACTACAGTCTTTACACACAGTTATTATGCCTTGTGGCTGGACTGTAGCTTCATCCTCTGTTTTCGTCTATTCAAAAGTACTTGTAACTGGTAAATAAATGCTTTGAGTTGAGTTGTTTACAACAATTCACATCTGTCAAAGACCACTGCTACTGATGTGCCATACCAATTATAGGTAAAAGCGGATTCCGCAGACCTTAATCAAAATATTTGTTTCGATCTCAGCAAATCCCAGTCCTCGTTTGGATATAGGCCTCTCCATTTTAATATAATACCGACCACTTAGAAAAGATAACAGCGTAACTGGTAGACACAACGTCAACACAGTTAATTACTTACAATTTATTAACTGCGACGTAAACTTTGCTTTGAAACATTCATTTTTAAAACCACAACAGGTGTTAAAATCGGAATTTATCAAAACAGACATCACAGTGTTTTCCCCTAAAAATGTTACTTATTACTGTCATAATTATTCTTATTCTTAATTATGATGACGCTGATTGTAAGTCTGGAACATTGTTATTTATCAAATAAAATGACGCTGCCGTCCATTTTGTTTAAACGACGACCGCAACTGCAAACCATCCGATCACATTTTTAAAGTTATAACTTTTCCTGCCTGATGCCATAGAATTAGCAAGTAGGTAATAAATTATAGCGTACAGTAGATTAACTCTCAAACTTGAATATTTTTAAGGCTAAAAATGAGCCTCTTAGTAATCGTTCTACCGCTACAAACTTACATTTTCTTTGAACCAACGCGCGCGGTCCGTTCTCTAAACCCTGCGAAAAACTTTTATCATACAGGATCCTTTTTTCGCCTATCCCTAGTCGTCCATTGCGACCATGCGACATTCACTCGGTACAGTTGACATTTTCTTTATTGATCAAAATGATTCTATAACGTACGTATTACAAGAAAGAAGCACTTAAGATGCTGCAAAGGTTTTGCAGAGGTTTTTTATAGATTTTTCATTTATATCAAATTCTAGTATTAAGCTTGATGTGCGCTGGACCACTGATCTGTGCCACTTGTTTTATTACTAAATCTATATTTATATTATAAAGCTGAAGAGTTTGTTTGGTTGAACGCGCTAATCTCAGGAACGACTGGTTCGAATTGAACAATTCTTATAGTGTTGGATAGCCCATTTATCGAGGAAGGCTATATATAGGCTATAAAACATCATGCTGCGACCAATAGGAGCGGAGCGTTAATCAAAAATGTTACGCAGACGAAGTTGCGCCGGTCAGCTGGTCTTAAATATGTCGCCGTACACTTACTGAAGTAATTGTGATTCTCTTCACGTTAACCTAACCAAACTAACGACCATTACTGAGCAAAAGTTCGCTCTCAATTATTTACAGATGGCGGAAAGACGAATTGTCTGTAAAATCATAATAATATCTTCATCCCCATCCGATCCAGATGCTCAGAGCCCTTTGGATTTATAGTCAACCTTTTCAATATCGATAGTCGAAGATAGTAAAAGGGAAAAACACGAATTGCGAAAATATACATTGGTTTTTTGTGCACTGATCTTCCAAAAACATCTAAAATATCAACCAAAGCCACGACAAGAATTAGGTGCCATAACAATAATTGAACCGGTGAATCCATTGACATCACATCTAAGACAAAAACAGTCTTGTACGTGTCTGCTCGCGCCAGCAACTGGCCCATCGCTCGCTCCAGTTACTCGCCCGAAATACTGACACTAATACTGGTTGTTTTGAACTTTTTTGTGAAATGTGCAAGTGTGTAGTATAAAACTTATAACAATGTAAAAATGTAAGGCATGAGAACTATCTCAAACTCGAGGAAGTTAAAAATAAGTGAGCTCTCGTCGTAAAGTTTGAATGACGTGTATCTTTACTTGGATTAATTATTTTTTATTACGGAGTATAAAATGTATATGGTATTATATGTACGTAATACGCTGGGTGAATCTCACGTGACCTGCTCTGATATCTCTATTTAGTAAATATTTAGTATTCCAAAGAAGGATAGGAGGACGATCGGTTGGTAGAATAGTAGCCGCAAGTATGTTTAGGTCGTGGTCGTAATAGTGGGTGTAAAATGACCATTAAAGTAGCCGAAAGGACTTGTTCTCACTGTCATTGCGATTTTTTTTCCTGGACCGTACCTGCGAACCTTCTAGTTACGGAGATATTGAAGGTCAAGTTGCAACTTTTTGAAAGTTTTTTTTTAATACCTGTTTTTACTATTTTACGCCTTAATGAAAGCCTGAAAATGGTCACGGTTCTGAGATTTCAAGTCTCGGTGCTGATTCGAACTCTTGAAATGCTATCAAGTGTTTGTGAAAACTGGCAAGCGCTGGGAGCAAACAGTCATGTACGAGGTTTAATAGTGATTAAGGTCTGACGATTCAATAGGGCATAACTGTTTCTGTCAATTTCCATTTTCTTGTTTTGTCCTTGTATAATGTTTAACACTTGCATCTTTCTTTCCCAGGAATCCCGCAAGATCCTGTCAGAATCAGCTCAGCTCCTCCGTCATGAGCCTCCTGAGCTTCCGGAAGGTCGTCTGAACCGACAGGCGAGGATCAATCTCATCCAGATGGATGAACTCATTAGGAATCTGTCGGCTGCTCTGCCCTCGCCTTTGTAAACTGGAATACATTTTTGTACTGATTGTTTTATTGGAGTTTGGCTCATTTACTCTTCCCTGTAGTACTTATCTCTTTCAGATCTTGTTTTCGACAGGTCTTGACTGATGTACCTATTAACAAAAGGCGAATGGTTTTATTTGTCAGGATTCGCATACATGGTCCCTTCATGTCTTATCGTCATACCTAAAATCAATCGAAAATTTGTTTTTTGGTGAAGGCCAAAACCGGATAAAATTGGTCGTCAGTAGTAGTATTTCGAACGGGTACTTCTGCAATATATAGAATAAAGATTGCTTTCGATCGGCACCACGTTTAACGCATATAATTAAATGCTTAATATAAAATATAACGATCCCAGCGTGGAGAAAGCGGGTCGGCGCACACGCAGGGGTAAAAAATAACCGTATTTGTGCAAGCGCACCGCCAGAGCTTTCTGCAGCGCAAAGGCTTAGCTTATTTTTGTTATAGTTTAATGACCCTACAAAACCTACTCCTGTATGAACTGAACTGAAAAAGATGCATGCATTGCATACAGAAAGATTCAGTCAGATGAAGAAAGAAAATAATTTAGTACCCTTATGGCTGTCGATGATGCTGCTTATATTTGGCAATACTTTGCTTTTTACATTTTTTTGTACTGATCGAATTAGCAAAAGAAAGCGCCCACGTCCCGCTAGCCTGCGCGCACGCACTTCGAGGCTGCTGAGTGACATAAAGGGAGCTCCACGAACGACGCGTTAATTGGAGCGGCGGCAGCGTCGACACTTCTCGGAATTGAACCTGTTGCCTTTCTGCCGTGAGACCATGATTGGTTAGTGATATATTTTGTTAGCTACGGCTTTACCTAGCTCTTTATTTTCCAAAGTGAAGGCCGTAGATTTTCTGAAGATGAGTTTGGAAGTTTGTGGATGAAATTTGGTAATATGGTGATTTAGCATCTGAAAAACGGAGAAATAAAGTTTCTGAAATATTGGTACAGTAAATCGCACGTCACTGGTAACAAATCCTCCCACTATAGAC